>NEWO01000066.1:995632-1012369 GCA_003013225.1 Phalaenopsis aphrodite
ACCTCCTCAGAGGGATTTCTGATCATCCGATAGAGACATCTTAATTTAGTTGAAGTTGTGGTTTTGTGTGATGTTTATGATTAAATTTTGAGTTGTTTTATATTTTGAATGTTGTGGCGATGAATTTTATCTTGGTTAATTTTTAATTTTGGTTTTGATTATGTTAACAAACATGCAAGTTTATGTAGGTAAATGCAAGCAAGAAACATGTAAGGAAAAGATAGAAGAAAAACGGTACTATAAACTGTAAAAGCGTACCTGGCGAGTATTCTCGTTCCACCACCTGAAACTTGAAAATGCATGTGAGGGCATTTGTGAAGAGCAGGAAAAGTAGAGTTATGAGGGGTTTTCCTAACTCTATGTTATACTTTGGTGAGTCCTTAAAAGTTTAATTAAGGATGATTCCATTAAGCACAAAATATTAAGTTTAATAGGCCTCTGAGGTATCCAACAAGCTAAGAGGGGGAAGCAGGCCCATGTCTCTCTCTCACCAACCAGTGAAAAGCCTCGAGTCCATTTAAACTCATTATATTGCTTAATGGTTCATCCTGTAAATACCCTTATTACTCAGTGAATATTGATGTCTCAATTATCCCTAAGAAAGAGATAATTATCATTTATCATTTAATTTGAAAATTATGTGGGTGAAGACCCTTAAAGGGGCAAGTTAGTGTAATTTGAACACTTAGCCAAATTATAATCCTAATTGGGCTTAGTGGTGTTTCAAGGATGTTTGATTTTGTTTATTTCTCTAATCTTAGTTTAATCAAGTTTTTATTTAGCCTAAGTCACCACTAAACCCTTAAGACCTAGGCGAGCGTCTTAACTAGTTTTGAAAAGGGTTAAAATTTAGGTGGTCATGATTCATAATTTGGATTTTATTTGAAAATCAAGATAGGGGTATCAAATTGATTAATTGTTGACTTCAAAAGTCATACCCCTAAGTCTAGGATCATTTAATTTTAATAAACTTCCAAATTTTAATAATTTAGAAACTTATTAATCTTAATTAAGAAAGTGCAATTGGTTTCTACTAGTTAGCCCCTTTGTGTTTTAAACATCAAGTGAATTGATTAATATTAGAGGTTACCCATTCCCCTCCTTGAATTAAGCCTAAATGTTAATTAAGGCAAAATTTCCAAAATTACACATTTGCCCCTAAAGCTTTAACACTTCATAATTTGTCAAATTAAATTCAAATGACTTTTAAATTTTTATCCTACCTCATTCATGGGTCAATTAAGACACCACAGGGAAAACTGTGATTTTTTAAAATTTAATTTAATTTATATAATTATTTTGATGCAAAAATAGGATTTTTCAAAGAAACTTTCTAACTTGACCAAGGTAAATTATAATACCTTATAATTTTTTCTTGGAGGTAGACCTAGATTATAGAAGCCTTTGGACAAAATTTCATAATCTTTTGAATTCTTTGTGATTTATTAGAATTATTTTAATTTATGATATATTTAATAAAAATAAATTTTTTTAGGGGTGAAAATTAAGATTTATATTTTCAAAAAATCTCCCTAAGGTTAGAGAAATCAGAGGACCAAATTTTATATTTTTCTGATTTTCCTTGATTTATTGGAATTATTTTAGTGAAAACTCATTTTTAGCCTTTTAAAATATTATTTTTAAGCTTTGAAAACAAATATCTTTATTTAGAAAATCAGCAAAAATATTCTAATTGTTCCTAAGTGATTAGGAAACAATTTAGAATATTTTCATGAGTTTTATTATTTTTATATTTTTTTATGAATTTTTAATTATTTAAATTTTTAAAATAGGCAAAAAATTAAGTTTTTTATTTTAAATATTATTTTATTTTTATAAAATATCCCTGATCATAGAGAACTCAAAAAACTAAGTTTCATAATTTTTTGAGTTATATTTTGATTTTAAAAAAATCATTTAAATGTTAAGAGTGGTATTTATCTTTAAAAATCAATTTAAGTTGTCAAATGAACTCAAAATATTTTGAAATTTTTATGATGAGTTCTCTGGATCATAAATCATAGTGGAGATATTTTTAGGGATTTAGTGTTTGTAAAATTTAAGTGCATTTTAAATGACTTAACCCATGAAATAATTTCCAAAGGTTTCTCTGGTCATGGTAGACCTTTCAAAATTTTTTAGGATTTAATAACAAGTATGCTAAGTTCCATGATTATTTTAAGAAAATGATGTAAAATAACTTGAAAAATATGGATCTCTGTATAGGGACCTCATCTGACTTTAGAAAAATCAGAAAATGTTTCCCCTTACAGAGGCTACAACATGTCAAAATTTCAAGCCAAGGTGATGTGTCAATATGCATGGAGAATCAAATGATTCCAAATAGTATTTAATTAATTAAAAATATTTTATGCATCAAATGGACTTGAAAAAAATTCCAAATTATTCTCCTCTGTTCACTAAGCGAGAGGGTATTTTTATTTTATTTTTGTGATTTTTCTACACAAAGTTATGAATTTTCCAAGTTAGGGGTATTTAAATAAATAAGAAAAAGTCTTATTTATCTATTTAAACAGCGCGTGCCACCTCAACTTACGACGGCTCCGAAGGTGTGCGTGGCGCGCTCCAGTTGAATGCCGCCATCCATGTAGCTGCTCACTCGGCCCGTTGTTTATGTCCCGAAGCGCTGTCCGGCTTGATCTCCCCCGTCCATTTAATACACCCTTTGATCAAACGGCTCCCCGACATCATCCCCGATAGAAAGATCCAGTGTCCGTCCAGACTAAAACCTTAAGATCTCGGCCTAGACTCAACCAAATCACTTTGGGTTTGATCCTATGGACTCGTCTAAGTGATACGAACACATCCATATGGCTAAGGTACCATGAAATCAAGCTTAAGTAAATGGAGAATCAAAATAAGCTCGGGAGGAAGAGGAGTTTTATACCTTTGCTCTGAGAAGGGAGGCTTCGATCAGAGGTGCTCGACACGTTCATTGGGGTCCAAGGAGGCTAGGGATTGAGTCCCTGGCCTTGGTGTAAAGCCTAGGTATGAATTCGACCAAGCTTGATTTCAGGTGTTGGTCTAGAGCTATGGTAGAGGCTCTGTGGAAGGGGCATTTGATGAGGCTTTGGCTTCTTTCACCCTTGTGAAGGTGTGGGCACAAGAAATTGAAGTTTGTTGGAGTGTGGAAGTGTATTGGGTTCTGTCCTGGTTTTCGGCAGGGTTTCAAGCTCAAAATTGAGCTCCGGCAAGAGGAATGGGTGAGGAAAAATGGTTGGAATGCACTGAGGGGATCTTAGGGAAGCTCTGTATGAAGTTTGGAGAGGCCTCTCTAAGGAAATTTCAGCACTCCTCCCATGGTCGTGGGAGGTGAGTTCTTATGAAAATGGCCATAGGGTGGCCCTCAAGGCATAAGTTTGGGTGCATTGTGGTGCTTAGGTGGAGGTCAGAGAAGCTCTTCAATTTGATTTGGATGAGCTGGCCTCTAGGTTTGATTTGGGTGAGGTGCCATGGGGGTGGCTCTCAGTTTTGGTCTTTTCTGGCCACTAGACTGGCTAGCCGGCCAGGGGGAGGTGGCTAGGAGCTCATGGAACCCAGAGGAATCCATCACAGCAATTTAATGCAAATGTGCTTTGATTTGACAAAGATATCTTAAGCATGTGCATTTTTGGAAATAAGATCCCTTAATTTGGGGGACCTTTGGTCCATTTCTTGATTTAGGTGGTTTCATGGTGTTTGGAGGTCACTAAGTCCAACTAATGGCTGTGGTGGAGTTAATTTGGTGGCTTTAGGGTGGTTAGGTCACATTTGGTGCATGGGTCCAAGTGGGTAAAAATGACTAAAACTTGGGTTTGGGTTAGGCTAGCCATGTCAATTGGCCTAATTGATTATTGCATTTGGTGTATATGATCATAAGGAACAACTTTTGTGAAGGATGGAAATGGTTTTGAGTCCAATTGAAAGGTCAATTTGAAGGGATTTTGAACTTTAATCAATTTGGTCATGTTGGGCTAGGCTTGGGTCTAGCTTGGGTTAGCCTTGGGCTAAGTCCAAATTGGTTTTTGTAAATGGTCAATATGGACCTCTATAAGAGTTTTTAACATGAATTTGATGCCAATTTGGAGGTTAAGGCAATCAATTGGGGGAAATTTAGGGATTTAGCCAATTTCAGGCTAAATTTGGGAATTTTGGATTTAGGCCAAAATCAAATGGATTTGAGGCTTCAACAATGTCAATTTATGATTGATTTTGATGTATAGGAATTTCATAAAGGTTTTGCAACATTAATTGAGGCCAATTGACTAGGCTATGGGTTCAATTGGGTGAGATTAAGTCATATGGTCAAAATTGGGGTTTTGACCCAAATCAAAATTGGGCTCAAATTATAGACCAATTGAGCTTGGATTTGATTTATTTTGGTCATATCAAAAGTTAATTTGAGTTTAGGATTGGAATTGGGGTCAATTAAGATCAAATTGATGGACATTTGAGATGGATTTGGGGAAATTTTGGTCTTTAAAGGGAAATTTGGGGATTTTGGTAAAAGATGGTCAAATTGGCCGAATCAGGTCATGTAGTAGTTGAGTGAAATGAAATAAAAGAATATTTGAGATTTAATGGGATTTTTTGGGAATTTTTGGAATTTTTTTTTGGAATTTTAGGTTAAAGAGGGGTATTTTGGTAATTAGGGGGTGTTTTTGGGGTAAAAGACCAAGATGGGTACTTTGGTAGAGTTGAGGTACCAATCATCACCAATAAGCCATGAACCAAAGGAAACCCCATTTTGGGTCCTCTATGTAGTGGTTCTAGCCAGACCATAGCCCTAGGGATAATAGGTTTAGGGGACCATCTACATGAGTATCCCAAAAGATCAAGGGATCTAGGCTAGAGATTTGAGTTCAGGGTTGTGAGTGAATGTGGGTGTAGATGAGTGTAGTGAGTGCCTTAGCTCCAGACCAACTCCCAAGGTCAACCATAAGGTCCAACAATCCTAAGGGTGACTCATCTTGAGTTTCCCCTAGAGTGGCTCTACCTACTAAGAATTTAGAGGTTGAGAGCAATATGTGAAACTTCAAGTTGATTGGAGAAGAGTTTGGAATTTCTAATGGTGAGGGTTCCATGTCTAGTTTTTTAGGAATAGTCAACAGGAAAAGTCTTATGGCTAGACCTTAGGCTACTAAAGAGGAAAAAGCAAACCTCAACCAAAATTGAGGTCAACTTCAGGATTTAGGTACTGATTTGAAGATGTGATTTAAAATTTACATAGAGCTTGTGATGTTGAATTTATGGTAGTGTGTCATGTGGAAATGTTGATTTTGTCGAAGGAGATTTGTAAAGCTTTGTGAGTTTTTTGTGTAGAATGTGACATTCCGCGGGGATGTGCAGAGAGTTAGTGTAGATAATGATGGTTGCACTGCGCGCACAAAGAGTAGGAAATTTCGAAAACGGAAGTATCCACTGAACAGGTTTGTTTTTTTTTCTCATTTTTTTTATCACAATTGATTTTTCAAAATTTGTTTTTTAAGTTTTAATTTCAGTTGGTTGATTTTTTTAAAGAAATTTGTTTTGTTATTTGCTCATTTATGATTATCTTTCATTTGCGTTCTGTTAAGTTGTCGAAGATTTGTCGTTTCGTTCTTTGTTCATTGGAACTCTGAACCATCGCATGGTTCGCGGCTTTCATCCACCGCACAAAAGGCAATTGACAAAAAGACACGACTTGAGAGAAATTTCCATTAATCTGCTTCAATAAAGATGCAACAGATCAAACATAGGCTAATGCCTCAAAAAGAGTAAATCATGTAATACATGCTGAAATGCATGGAGAGTCATCTCAAGATATGAGTACATCATGGACTGATTACATCAGATACATGTCATGCTTGTTAAAGGAAAGCAAGTGAATCCTCCGCGCTTGGTATATCGAGCTCCTGATCAAGCAGACCTTCTGAGTCATGCTCCAAGATAAGAGTTCCCTTTGCATGTATTCAAAAGTATAACCTTCTCATAGCTCGTAAGGAAACAGTTCCTCCAACTCCGGGTATTGCTGGAATTCATATGGTATCTTACTGTCATCCATTCTACGGAAGGTCATGGACACCCTACGGTGTCGTACTTCTGGAATGCAGTTCTTGGCAACGTCTGCACTGTTGCCCTTGAGAATAAGTACTGAACCAACTGGAAGAGGAATCTCCGCAACTCCTCTGAATTCACCAGGGCCGATTACATCGATTTCTTTTCCAAACAAAATATTGCTCTTACTCATGAACGAGACCGTGCAGAAAGGCCTCACAAAGTCATGATGGTCAATGTGCGGGGGAATGCAGTCACCTTCTTCATAAATGTTGATGATGCAACTGTTAAGAATGCAAGTGACGGGTAGGAGATTCCACTTGACCATTCTCTTTATCACCCACTTTATCATCGGGGGTAACGGATCCACTTGGTTGTATCTGAGGATCCCAAGCGGATTCCCCTGTCTGTCGTTTGTAAAATTGTAGCAACATCCGCACAGGATGGTGATTCTTCCATTTCCTCGCATCCATTTCTTCGGCTCGGAATACATTCTTTCCATGAGAAGGCCTTCTCGGCCTCTATCTCTTAAATCAAAGATGCAGTCTAGGATGCTTCTTTCATCAGTTTCAGAGAAAACCCTGGTATATAGCTCCAGGCCTTCCAATATGTTGATAAACTTTCCCTGAACCTCTTCATAGAACTCAAATTCTCTTTTGTTTACCTTGCTTATTTTTTAGTATTCTACCATATCAGGAGTTGGAAGCTGCCTGGGGCGTTCCTTCCTCCGGGCCTCGGCGGGAATCCAAACTGGCGCTGGTCGATCCGGAATATGAGATTCAGCCTCGAGTGGGATGTATGATCTTGGACTCCGTGGTGTGCGCTGATCCGTCCCCAGTGGGACATACAATTCATTTACCACAAAATCTGGAGTTTGAGACTCTTTGGTGCTTGACGTGTATTCTTTTAAGGTACTGAAACGCTGTAGATGTAAAACGTTGCAGTCTGAGCATTCTACAAATGCACCCGTGACTGATGTCCTGGCTGGTATTTCAACGTTGCATGTTGGGCAACCTCTGCAAAGATATCTGGGACCGGGGGTACATCTAATTTTGTCACAAATCCTGACTCTTCATCTGTAGTGGGCAGGCTGGCAGAAGTCTCTCTCAGATCTGGAACGTGGATATGTCCCTCAGGAATGGGGGTAAGAAAACCGCTCGCGTCTCTCTGGCGCTTGCGTTCCTATCGCAGAAAGGCTCTCTGTTTCTTTCGGCTTGCATTTCTGCGTTGCATCCTGCGGAGTGGAGTATTTGATAGTTGTTCACTATGGGCAGCTGCTAAGCCCCTTGCTGGAGTGGCTATCATGAAGGGCAGCCGGCTGGGCCCCCTCATCAGACCTTGTTCTGCTATCACGTTTTTACCTTTACGTGACACATCGTCTTGAGTGGTCATTCTCAATAGTGAAGGCAGTCCCTTCTTTTCTTCATTACTGACTACGTCCATTAGAGGACCGTCGTAGTCCATATCAATCTGGTTGAAATCCATGTTGAAATCTATGACACCTCCTTGTGGCGTCATCTCTTCATTCAATGCGAGGTTCCAGCCGTCCTGGAAGGCAAAGATCAGCCTCTGTCCTGACATTTTTCTACAGACGACAGAAAGAAACGTCAGTGGGCCGAAGTTTGGCATGAACAAGAATAAAACAGAGTATTTATTAAAGTAAATTTTAATTTGTTTTGATGAAAAGGATTACTCATTTTATGTGTGAGTTTTGTTTTAATTTAAAGGAATTTTTAAATTCAAAAGTAGAAAAGAGAAAGTGTGAAGCTCAATAATCTTCTCAAAATCTTCATTATATATGAGATTAATTACAAATTTTGGACCCGGTCATAGACATATGGCCATATAAATTACTCTAAAATAATCAAGGTTTCAAAGTTTCAAAGCAAGCAAAGGCAAGCAGAGGCGGGCGACATCAGGCTGCATAATAGGTTTTCAGGTATCGTCCATTTATCGGTAACATGGGTCTTTCACCCCGGAAGTCTACTAACTGGTAGGCTCCTCTTGTATAAACCTTCTCAACAATAAATGGTCCCTCCCAAGTTGGCTCGAATGTTCCACCTATTTTCCAGTGAGCAAAAATAGGTCTTTTGAACACGAGTACGAGGTCACCAATTTTGAATGTCCTTGAGCGGACCAATTTGTCATGGGCTTGTACCATCTTTATCTGGAAGAGCTCCAAATGTTGCTGTGCTTCCAATCATTTTCCCTCAAGACTCTCCAGTTCTTCAAGCCTGAGTTTTGTGCTTTCTTCTGTTGTAAGATGGTTGGCAACGGCGACTCTGAGAGATGGTGTCTGGATCTCTAGCGGTAGCAAGGCCTCGGTCCCGTCCACGAGCATATAAGGTGTACACTGAGTGGGAGTCCTGAAAGTCGTCCGGTAGGCCCACAGGGCTTCTAACAGTTTGCTCTGCCAATCCCTTTTATTTTCATCCAGTGTTTTCTTCAAAATCTGTACCAGTGTCTTGTTGAAAGCTTCAGCCAGACCATTTGCTCTGGGATAGTAAATTGTAGAGTACCTCCAATCTATCCCATGTCTTCTGCCGAAATTTTTGATCTTTGTGCTTTTAAAAGCTGTCCCATTGTTAGAGATTATTCTTTGCGGTACTCCAAAACGGTAGAAGATTTGGCTTTTGCAAAATTGAAGAACGTGCTGTGTCGTAACCTCTCGTAACGGTACTGTCTCTGCAATTTGTAGAAGTAATATGTTGCGGCAAGTATGAATCTGTGTTCTTTAGAAGATGAAGTGTCTATTGAACCTATTATGTATGTGCCCCAACACTCAAATGGCCACGAGGCAACAGTTGGGTGTAGCACATTCGGAGGCTGGTGTAAGACCACCCCATGCACTTGGCATTGGTGACATCTTCTGTCGGTATCCACACAATCAGACATCATTGCTGACCAATAATATCTGAGTCTTTTAATCTTCAATTTCATTTTTGTTTCCGACTGGTGAGCGCCACACAATCCGGCATGTACTACTTTGACAATATTCTATGCCTCGGCTCTGCTCAAACACCGTAGCCACATTTGGTCGAACGATCTTCTGTAGAGAACATTTCCCACCAGGGCGTAAGACATGGCCCTTCTTGTGATGTGGTGTTCCTTAGACTTATCCTCTGGCAGCTTTCCAGTATGCAAATATTCTATTAATGGCTTGCGCCAATCTTTGTTGATGTCTGCAACTGTATTTACGGTTTCTTCTTTTGCAAGTTTGTGTAGAGTTTCGAAGTCGATTCGAGACAAGACTCGTCTTTCTTGCACCGTGACTTCGATGGAATCCTAAGGGGGACACACCATTTCATTAGCAAGTTTTGCTAAAGCATCGGCATGAGCATTATCTCCCCGAGGAATCCGGTAGAAAGTCACCTCAAGAATCTGCTCTAGGAGCTTCATCGCATAGAGATGGTATTCTGCTAATCTTGGTTTTAGAATTTTGTATTGTCCGACGACTTGCTGGATGACAAGTTGAGAGTCAGCATAAATGACAATGTTTGTTATATCCATCGAAATTGCCAATTCCAATCCGATGATTAAGGCTTCATATTCTGCTTCATTGTTGGTACATGGCTCTGTCATGTGGTATGAGAACCTCAACATACCCTTATCTGGCGTGATAAAGATCAAACCAATCCCTGCCTTGCCTGGTATAAATGTGCCTGATCCCTTGTCTTTACTGGCTGACGAAGCACCAACGAAGTACATTTCTCAGTGCTGCGTATTGAAAAATTCCATCTGTAGAATATGCTCATCTGGTATCTCGTCGTTAAAAGAGGACCCAGCTGGCAGTGGTTGTGCAGCGAGAAAATCTACTAAAATCTTTCCTTTGATAGCACGGAGGGGCACAAAAGTTATATCAAATTGCAACAAGATCATTGACCATCTCGCTAAACTTCCGGAGAGTGTTGGTCTGGTCATCAAATATTGCAATGGATTAACTTTCAAAATTAGGGTAATCTTGTGAGAAAGCATGTAATGTCTAAGCTTTTGAGCGGCGAAAATTAGTGGGAGGCAATGCTTTTTAATAGGTGGATACCTTATCTATGCCGGTATTACACAACTAATCAAGTAGTAGAGAGCATTTTCTTTTCCCTCCTCATTGACTTGGGCTAAGTGGGCTCCAAGAGAGTCATCCAAAGCCGCGATATAAAGTATCAACGGTTTCCTTGGGATAGGGGCTGCCAAAACAGGAGGTGTGATTAAATATTGTTTAACATCCTCAAAGGCCCGCTGGCATTTTTCTTCCCAAATAAATTTGGCGTCCTTTTTAATTAATGCCGAGAATGGCTGACACCTACCTGAGAGGTTAGAAATAAAGCGTCTCAGATATGCCAACTTCCCCTTGAAGGAACGTAGCTGTTTCAAGGTTTTATAGGGAGGCATTTGTAAGATAGCTTTAATCTTATCCGGGTCAATCTCGATTCCCCGATGATGGACAACGAATCCTAGAAATTTCCCGGAGGTGACGCCGAAGGATCACTTTAAGGGATTCATTTTAAGGTTGTATCGCCAAAACTGTTCAAACACAATCCTCAAATCGTACGAATGGTCTATTTTCCGTTTACTTTTGATTACCAGATCATCCACATAGCATTCTACTTGATTGTGAATGAGGTCATCAAAAATCTTCGTCATTGCACGCTGATATGTTGCTCCGACGTTCTTCAGTCTGGACGACATGACTGTGTAACAAAAGATTCCAATCGGTGTTATGGAAGCTGTAAGCACTGCATCTTCGGCAGCCATCTTTATTTGGTTATACCCAGACGATCCGTCCATGAAGGGGAAAATTTCATGGGTTGAAGCGATATCCACCATCATTTCCGGTATAGGTAGTGTAAACTTCTCTTTTGGACATGCTTCGTTCAAATCTCTCAAGTCAACATAAAGGCGGATCTGTCCATTTTTCTTTTTAACCTGTACAATATTGGCTAACCACATGGGGTGCTGCTCTTCTTTAACAAAGTTGGCATCTATCAATTTCTTTACCTCGGCGATGACTTGTTGTTCTATCTCAAGGCACATTCTCCTTGGAACTTGTTTTACTGGGGTTACATTCTTGTCCACCCCAAGTATAAGGACTGCAACTTCTGATGACAGTCCTGGCATTTCATCGTAACTCCATGCGAAGCAATCTTTGAATTTTTCTAATAGTTTGACTAGTTCTGTAGATTCCTCATCATCAAGTAGAGAACTTATAAATGTAGGTCGGGGTCGTTCTTCAGTCCCGAAATTAATCTCTTTCAATTCATCGATAGTGGATTTAATTTCTTCCTCAAATTCTGGCGGAGCATCCTATATTGGTTGATCAGTAGTGTCATCCTCTACATTGAGACGATCTTTTTCTGACTCACTAGTAGCAACCACATAAAATTTAGAATCATCGACTAGTCATACTATACCAAATCTGAGACCTTCTTTTGAATTAAGAGTTCGTCTTTTAGTATTCCACAAATTTTCAAAGAGTTGAAATTTATCTTTTGGCATTTGTTTTGTTAAATGTCCCTATTGAATTAACTTTTGAACACAAGGCGAGAAGTAACCATATAGCAATTCCATTAATTCATTAGAATCAACATCCAAATTTACATGTTTTAAAGCTCAGTAGAGGTAGAAGCATGGTAAAATTTGATCGGCTTTGAACCAACACTATGGACTTCCTTGACCTCTAAACTCTCGACCTTTTGAGGGAGAATCGGAGTGAGGGTCATAGTTTTCACATAGTGGTTTATTCGATCATACATTGTTTCATATTCATTCCTCTCTGTAACTTCTAGGGATATCTCGTACTGAGGTTTCTTCTACTTTGTCATCATTATCTCATCTTCAGAACTTTCTTCATCACCAATGTTGATAGTTGGCCTAGTTCGTTCAACAATTAAATTAATCTTTCTTTGTCCGCGTCCCCAGCCTCGACCTCGGGTCTGTGAACTAGAAGAACCTCCATCAACTCGTTGTAAGGGAGTGGTAGAAGGTTGTTGAAGAGGACTCGTTTGGCCTCCTTTTTGTGATACTTCTGAATCTTTATCTTTGATTGACAAAACTTTACGCGAGAAGACAGTCTTCTTTGGAGGCTTGTGGTAGGCAGCATCTTCATGGATACCAACTTCATGAACCGAAAATGGTTGTAGATCTCCCTTGATGCAATTTTCTTGGCCATCTTTGTGATATTTAATGCACTGGTGTAGAAATGATGCAACCATATTATGCTCATGAATCCATGGTCGACCCAATAGAGCGTTAAAAGAGGTCTCTGCGTCGATGATATGAAATTTAACGGTTGTTACATGTTCTACAACCTTCATAAGTAATGAAATTGATCCAAGGGCTCTTTCTCCCTTTTGGTTGAATCCTCTTAACATCATCTTATCGTGGATGAGCTCTTGAACGTCGAAGTCCAAATATGCTAACGTCTGTAGACTCATCAAGTTAAGAGATGCTCTAGGATCCACTAAAACTCTGGATAACACAAATCTGCCAATGTTGACGGAGATGTAGAGCAGACGTTTGTGGTTGGCGGTACCGAGCAGCAGGTCTTCATCTGTGAAGGTTACCCGTGACTGTTCTCTCAACAAGCAAACTTCATCTGAGGATGTGCTAGCCAACTGAGCTAAGAAAATTTCTGGATCTAGCAGAGTTGTAACCAGAGATTCTCTCAACACCTTTGACAGGATCAGAGCGTCGTAGATGCTTAGTCGGGCAGGCAACTTCCTAAGATGAGCTAGCACGTTGTAGTCTACTTTGTACAATCCTCCAATTTTATCTTGATTATGTGGTTCTTCCACTAGTGGAGGTGGGGTTACCTCTTCTCAAGTCATTATCTGTTTTCTTTTATCTGTTGGAGCTGTTCTTGGTAGTAACACCTTTCCGCTCCTTAAGTTGACTTTTGTGATTTCTTCTTCTTGAGATATCATTGTTGAATCTTCTGATTTCTTTTCCTCTTCATCGGAGAGATCTAAGTTGATGGAGAGCGGTGAACCACGATGTTCGAGAGTTGGTTGTTCATTATCGGTGCTATCGTAAGCGATATCGTTGATGTCTTCTTTAGACTTGACAACAATTTCATGGGACTCAAGTACGATTTAAGGATCATTTTTGGGATCGAGATCGCAACTAGCTTGGTTATAATCAGTCACGTTACTACCAGAAATAGTCAGAACGTAGAAAAAATCACAACCATTATATTCATAAGACCCCGGAGGGAAAAAAAGATAATCATACAAAGTCAAGGGTTCGAGGATTTTCTTCCCCAAATCCGAGACAACCAGTCTAGTAGAGGCAGCCCCTATCCTACCCCCTGTGCTAACAATCTTGGCAGTGACGCTTTTCTTTTTCTTGTTCTTTATTCTTGATGATGATGGATTTTCTCGTGAAATCTTCATCTTGGGCTCAGTATGTTGCAGACTCTAAATGGAGGCTTGTTTTGTTGCAGGCTGTAGCTTGTTCAGTATCTTCTTGGATGATCTGCTCCATACCTCATTCCATCCTTCTTCGGTATTTATAGAAGCTTGTTTCGATGAATCTTGTATCCGATTGAGGAACTTCTTGAGTTCATCCCAAGTTGTACTCCAACCATCTGTGCCGACATATGGATCAATTAGGGAGATTGACTCAGCTGAAATCATGTTTATGGAACCTTTTTCAGGTTCTCTCAAATACTCCTTTGGGATTGTTATATTCTCTTCCTTGAGGTTCTTCTTGAGCCAATATTTAAGGACAAAGCATTTGTCTATAGTGTGCCCAAGGAACCAGTGGTATGGGAAATAATTTGGTTCATTCTTCTTATCCACCTCTTCGGGTTTCTTTGGATCAGGTAGTTTGAATTTTGGTTTGTTCATCAAGCTTTTGAATATCTTAGGTACAGTTTCATCTTTGAAGGAGTAATCAACTTTCTGTCGCTCTAACAAGGATATTCTTTTACCCGCTGTTCGAGGTGATCCCTCCTGAGACGGCCGTTGATTGGATTGACTACTCTGTTTCTGAGAGTATTGTGACGAAGATTGATGATGATCTTCTGCATATATCTTTATCAGCTGCTTTCCTTTGTCGATAGTTGCGACTACCCCTGATTTCTTTTCGATCACTCTCGTCACCTTAGCCTTTTCATGTGGCTCCATGTGCTTCATTTCTTCTTAGAGACTGTTGGCTTTACTGAGTAGCTTCTCGAAGGATTTGATGGTGAGTTCTTTAAGCATGAAAGCTACTGACCCATGAATGCTTTTGAGTAGAGTCTCAATCGCTTGATGTTCCTGTAGCTGAGGTTCACATTTCATGCTAACGTTTCTCCACCTCAAAATATAGTCTCCCAAGGTTTCACTAGACTTCTACTTCTCCATCATGAGTTCTCCAATAGACACATGATGCTGCGCCCCAGCAAATCTTTTAACAAATAACTGCTCCAATTTAGAAAATGTTTTAACTGACCAGTTGGGTAAGTCAACGTACCAGTCAAAAGCAATCCCTGACAAGCTGCTGACGAACAACTGACAGAGTAGAGCTTCACTATTCCTCGTGTTTCCACAATTGGCTCGAATATGTGCAATGTACTGTCTGGGATTTCCACTCCCATCGAATATCTTGAAGTTTGGGGTCACAAAACCCTTGGGGAAAGGCACGGCATCAAATTTCTCCGGGTAAGGTCTACCCTTTAAAATTGATGCATCACCCTTGGACTGGGCTAAGGCATCCCGTACTTGTTCAACCATTTGCTTGACCTCTTTTTCTGGCATGACACTTGATGGGGAATCCTTCTTCGGTTGTTCTTCTTTGTCTATCTAAGTAGCCTCCCTTCTTTCAACTGCAATGTGTATGACTTCTGGCTGATTAATCTCCAGAGAAGCCAACCTTTGTGCTTGTGATTGCCCCTGAATGGTGGCCATGGCAGTCATAACTGCAGTCATCTCCTCTATTCTTTTCTCCAATAGAACAACTTGCTCATCCCTGAGGAGGATAACCCTACGTAGCTCATCTATGAAATTCTCTTCAGTGTGAGGTTGAGCCTCGC
This sequence comes from Phalaenopsis aphrodite, assembly GCA_003013225.1. Classification (NCBI taxonomy): domain Eukaryota; kingdom Viridiplantae; phylum Streptophyta; class Magnoliopsida; order Asparagales; family Orchidaceae; genus Phalaenopsis; species Phalaenopsis aphrodite. The sequence goes on from NEWO01000066.1 coordinate 1,010,676, forward strand.
GCGCATATGTGGTAGCTCTGGTTTTGATCACGTGGACATCCATGAAATCTTCCTCCAAGTAATCATTGTAATCAAAATCCTTGTTGTCACTATTGACGGAAACTCTGTGTTCTCAAACTTAATATCCTTCAAAATTTCATTCTTCATATGAGGGGAAATTGCATGTCCCACTCTTTTAAGTAATTCACAAATAGAACATCCTTCTTTAATAGTAAGCCTTCTGAAGACTGCACTAACTCGGGTGATGGGGCTGAATTTCTTTCTTTTCTCACCATGTCCATGAGGTGATGGTAATGCGGCAGCAATCTTCCAGATACTCTCATATCCATCAGTATCTGTTAGAGGATGGAATCTACTCCCTCGTAGGAGTGGGTAAATTTCCGGTAACACCTCTTCAACTTGAAGAGGCTCCTCCTCATCAAGTGTGTTCTCAGGAGTTTGGGATTTGATGGCCCTCTGAATTCTCCTATTGTGGTTCCTCCTTTGAGTTCGGGTCAGTGGTACAGTCCTTTAGCTTGACTGGATCTCAAACACGGGTGGCAAAACAGTTAATCCTTCATTTGAATCTTCTACAATCATCAATTCCTTCCCCTTAGTAGCAACGGGGATAACAGGTTTGGTGAGTGTCGTGATGGTAGCAGCTTTAGCCTTCTTGCAGGCAAGGAAGTCTTGAAGGCTGTTCAAACTGAATTTTGCAGACTGCTCTTGAACTTCCGGGGCAGTGATCTTTGTTACCACGAATGGGGCTTTCCCGAGGATAACTTTGAGGTCTTCAAATCCAGCTCCGAACTTGATGGTGGGAGCGATGTTACGGGCGTTGCGGTCCTTTGGCAGGTTGCAGGCAAAGGTTAGCGTTTGGTAGGCCATCGCAACGGGCTTTAAAACAGAAAGTTTTAGGGTTAGCTATATGGCCAAAAACCTCATAATTTTTAGTGCGAGCACTGAAAAGAACGGTTAATTTATAGACCGGGCGAATCTTAATTTAAAGGTAATTTTAACATCTTTGTTCAAAAAGGTGTAAAATTTAATTAATATTTCAAAGTGCAACCAGCACAACACAATTTGGTTTAATTTGCGAAATAGCAAACCAAATGTGGAAGGGAGTTGAAAAAAAATTTTAGGTGAAAAGCCCAGGTGGAATTTGTCCACCGACATACCTATTGGGGGTCCGACCCCAAATGAAAATTTTAAGAGTCCTTGATGGCCTTCTGAACCGCTCTGTTCAGAGATGGTTGAACAGCTAGTCCTGAAGTCCAAGGAGTTAACTGTACTTTCTCAAGATAGAAATGTGTAAAGTACACCAACGGAAGAAGGTTAATTTGGTCCAAGAGGGACATGGACATATTACCGATGTGTGAAGATAATATTTCTTGATTTGTACGGAGAGAAAAGCTTGTCCTCAGTGAAGTCTCTAGAAGCTGCTGGCAATATTTCGGGTTGGTTTGTGGGGTTGCCTGTAAAAAGCTGTCGGTCGCTGGAATCGAAATCTCGTCACCCGCTTTGGAAGGATATTGAAGTATGAAATCAAACTGACCCCATATTTTTCATAGTTTAAAATGAAAGAGCACTGTACCTCAAATCCTGTATCTATTTCGAAGGATAAACACAAGACTTGAGGATGAGGCTCGATCAAATAAACTAAGGAAAGTATGACGTCCGTTTGGTCTGCGAAACCTTTGTATTTGCCGACAAGT
>NEWO01000066.1:1012424-1058043 GCA_003013225.1 Phalaenopsis aphrodite
GCGAAACCTTTGTATTTGCCGACAAGTTCTCCTATTTAATATAAAGGATTAAATAGGGTTTATATTAAGCTGGGTTCAGACATGCTTCCTATAAGTGCAAGTCCCTATAGTTAATTACATCTTAAATGACCAAAGGCACTTAAGAAGACTCTCGATAAAAATCAAGAAAATTTATTTTCAAGGAATTTCAAAGGGTGGGACTCTTCAACGAAATCGGATGTAGAGGTGTGAAAGGGGATTGATTCAAATTTGGAACATTTTATTGTAGAATCCAAAGGAAGAAGAACAAGGGGATGTCATGGATCCAGAGGAGAACCTCGGTGACTTCCCAAGCTATCCTAATGTTTGACTTTAGTTTTGAGGAGAAATATTTAGGTGTTTCATCCTGCCAATTTTATTAGTTAGGGCTTACATTTGTTCGAAATGATCATAAAAATAGCCTGAAAGATGTGAGAGTTTAGGTCGTGACAAATGACAACCTCGGAATCCTAAGACGAGTTAGGGGTTATATTGTATAGCAGGGCTATGCAAAGGCCTAAAGATAAGGTGAGGATTTATGTTGCATAAGCAAGCAACCTCAAAGTCCTATAGCTTTGTTGTTTAAGTCTAAGGAAGGAAGATTGGTTTAGCTGGGGAAGACAGATGTTGTTGTTTGAAGATGGCTGTGCTGCCCACCATACTAGCTCCAAGCTCCTGCCGCGACAAGTCTGAGTTATTTAGTGTGTCAAGTTATAATGTCAAATCAGGTGGCCTTATGGTTGAAGTTCTTTAAATTTTATAGAGAGCATATTAAGGTTGATTGGAGTGCCACCGGTTAGGATCCTACGGTTCCCTCGTTCTGACATCACTATTTTCTATTGGATTCACTTAGTCAAAATGAACTTATTAAACTCAACTTAATGAGTTCCATAATTTTATTTAATCCGTGGGAAGCCTCGTTAGCAACCATAGGTTACCTCCTCCGAGGGATTCCCGATCATCCAATAGAGACGTCTTAATTTAGTTGAAGTTGTAGTTTTATGTGATGTTTGTGATTAAATTTTGAGTTGTTTTAAATTTTGAATGTTGTAGCGGTGAATTTTATCTTGGTTGATTTTAGTTTTAGTTTTAGTTATGATTATGGTTATGTGGCTATCCTGATAGTTTCATTTTTCATGCAGAGTGACATCGTTGTTTAACATGCAAATTTGTAGGTATAAAAGTACAGTATGAAAGTACAAGAAAGACAACGCTGAAAACTTTAAAAGTGTACCTGGCGAGTCTTCTCGTTCCACCACCTAAAACTTAAAATGCATGTTAAGGCAGTTTATGAAGAGCAGGAAATGTAAAATTTTGGTAATTTTTCTAACCAAATGTCATGTCTTGGTGAGTCCTTAAAAGTTTAATTAAGGATGATTTCATTGAGCGAAGAATATTAAGTTTAATAGGCCTCTGAGGTATCCAACTAGTTAGGAGGGGGAAGTAGGTTCATACCTCCCTCTCACCAACTAGTGAAAAGCCTTGAGTCCATTTAAACTTATTATGTTGCTTAATGATTCATCCTGAAAATACCCTTATTAGTCAGTGAACATTGATGTCTCAATTATCCCTAAGAATAGGGTAAGTATCACTTGTCATTTAATTTGAAAATTATGTGGGTGAAGACCCTTAAAAAGGAAAGTTAGTGTAAATTGAACACTTAGCCAAATTTTAATCCTAATTGGGCTTAGTGGTGTTTCAAAGATGCTTGATTATGTTTATTTCTCTAATCTTTGTTTAATCAATTTTTTTGATTTAGCCTAAGTAACCACTAAGCCCTTTAGACTTAGGTGAGCGTCTTAATTAGTTTTGAAAAAAGGTTAAGCCTTAGGTGGTCTTGATTTATGATTTGGATTCTCTTTGAAAATCTTGATAGGGGTATTAAATTGATTAATTATTGGTTTAAAAAATTATACCCCTAAGTCCAAGATCATTTAATTTTAATAAACTTCCAAATTTTAATAATTTAAAAAATTATTAATCTTAATTGAGAAAGTGAGATTGGTTTCTACCAACTAAACTCTTTGTGTTTCAAACATCAAATAATTTGATTAAGATTAGAAGTTACCCATTTTCCCTCCTTGATTTAAGCCTAAATGTTTAATTAAGGCAAAATTTCCAAAATAACACATTTGCCCATAAGGCTCTAACACCTCAAAATTTGTCAAATTCAATTCAAATGACTTTGAAATTTTTATCCTACCTCATTTTTGGGTGAATTAAGACATCAGAGGAGAAAATGTGATTTTTCAAATTTTAATTTAATTTATATAATTATTTTAATGCAAAAATAGGATTTTTCAAAGAAAATTCCTAACTTGACCAAGGTAGATTGTAATCCCTTGAAATTTCTACTGGAGGTAGACCTAAACCAGAGAAGCCTTTGAGTCAATTTTCATAATTGTTTGAATTCTTTGTGATTTATTAAAATTATTTTAAATTTTGTGTTATTTAATAAAAATAAAATATTTCAGGTGGTGAAAATTAAATTTTGTATTTTTAAATAATCTCCCTAAGGTCAGAGAACTCAGAGGAGCAAATTTTATATTTGTTTGATTTTTCCTTGATTTATTGGAATTATTTTAGTGAAAACTCTTTTTTAGCCTTTAAAAAAATATTTTTTATGCTTTGAAATTCAATATATTTATTTAGGAAATCAGGAAAAATATTCTAATTTTTTCTAAGTGATTAAGAAAAAAATTTAGAACCTTTCCATGAATTTTATTATTTTTATGATTTTTATGAATTTTTAATTATTTAAATATTTAAAATAGGCCAAAAATCAAGTTTTTATTTTATATATAATTTTATTTTTAGAAAATACCCCTGATCACAGAGAACTCAAAAAAAATAAGTTTCATAAATTTTTGAGTTATATTTTTGATTTCTTAAAAAAATCATTTAAGTGTTAAGAGTGATATTTATCTTTAAAAATCAATTTAAGTTATCAAATGAACTCAAAATATTTTGAAACTTTTATGATGAGTTCTCTGGATCATAAATCACAGTGGAGATCTAAAATAAAGTCATTCAAATGTTTGTATTTTCCAAAATTAATTATCTTAGTGATTTAGTATTTGGAAAATTTAAGGATGTTTTAATGACTTCTCCATGAAATTATTTTCAAAGGTTTCTCTGGTCACGGTGGACCTTCCAAAATTTTCTTGGGATTTAATAACCAATATGCTAATTTCCATGATTATTTTAAGGAAATGATGTGAAATAACTTGAAAAATATGGGTCTCTGTATAGGGACCTTCTCTGACTTTGGAAAAATCATAGAATACTTTCCCTGATAGAGGCTACAACATGTCAAAATTTCAAGCCAAGGTGATGTGTCAATATTCATGGAAAATCAAATGATTCCAAATAGTGTTTAATTAATTAAAAATATTTTATGCATCAAATGGACTTGAAAATTATTCCACGTTATTCTCCTATGTTCATTGAGCAAGAGGGTATTTTTATTTTATTTTAGTGATTTTTCTACACAAAGTTATGCATTTTTTAAGTTAAGGGTATTTAAATAAATAGAAAAAAACCCTATTTATCTATTTAAACAACGCGAGCTGACTAGCTCCTAGGCAGCGCCGAAGGCATGTGTGGTGCGCTCTGGTTGGACGTCGCCGTCCACGTGGCTTGCTGACTCAGCCCGCTGTTTATGTCCTAAAGTGCTGTCCGACTTGATCTCCCCTGTACATTAGATACACACTCCATTAGACGGCTCTCCGTCATCATCACCGATAGGATGATCCCGTGCCCATCAACACTAAAACCTTAAGATCGCGACCTAAACTCAACCAAATCACTTTGGGTATGATCCTATGGACTTGTCTAATGAGACGAACACATCCATGCGGCTAAGGTACCATGAAATCAAGCTTAAGTACATGAAGAATCAAAATAAGCTCGGGAGGAGGAGGAGTTTTATACCTTTGCTCTGAGAAGGGAGGCTTCGATCAGAGATGCTCAACACGTTCGTCGGGGTCCTAGAAGGCTAGGGATTGAGTCTCTGGCATTGGTGTAAAGCCTAGGTATGAATTCGACCAAGCTCGATTTCAGGTGTTGGTCTAGAGCTATGGTAGAGGCTTTGTGGAATGCGGATTTGATCGGGATTTAGTTTCTTTCACTGTTATGAAGGTGTGGATGAAGTTAATTTGAGTTTGGTGGAGTGTGGAGGTGTATTGGGCTTTGTCCTGGTTTCCCGCAGGGTTTCGAGCTCAAAATTGAGCTCCGACCATGGGAATGGGTGAAGGAAAATGGTTGGAATGCACTGAGGGGATCTTAGGGAAGCTCTATGTGAAGTTTGGAGATGCCTCTTTAAGAAAATTTTAGCACACCTCCCATGGCCATGGGAGGTGAGTTGTTATAAAAATGGCCATGGGGTGGCTCTCAGGGCATAAGTTTGGGTGCATTATGGTGCTTAGGTGGAGGGCAGAGGAGCTCCATAGTTTAATTTGGATGAGCTGGCCTCTAGGTTTGATTTGGGTGAGGTTCCATGGGGGTGGCTCTCGGTTTTGGGCTTTTCCGGCCACTAGGCTGGCTGACCGGCCAGGGGGAGGTAACTAGGAGCTCAGGGAAGCAAGAGGAATCCATCACAGCAATTTAATGCAAATGTGTTTGGATTTGGCAAAGATATCTTAAGCATGTACATTTTTTGAAATAAGATCCCTTAATTTGGGGTACCTTTGGTCCATGGCTTGATTTAGGTGATTTCATGGTGTTTGGACTGGTCAATCCAACTAATGGTTGTGGTGGAGTTAATATGGTGGCTTTAAGGTGGTTAGGTCACATTTAGTGTATGGGTCCAAGTGGGTGCAAATGACCAAAACTTGGGTCTGGGCTAGGTTAGCTATGTCAATTGGTCCAAATAATGGATGGAAGTGTTTTTAAGTTCAATTGAAGGGTCAATTTGAAGGAATTTTGAACTTTAATCAATTTGGTCATGTTGTGCTAGGCTTGGGTCTAGCTTGCGTTAACCTTAAGCTAAGTCCAAATTAATTATTGTAAATGGTCAATAGAGACCTCATGAAGAGTTTCCAACATGAATTGGATCCCAATTTGGAGGTTAAGGCCATCAATTGGGTGAAATTTAGGGACATAGCCAATTTGGGGCTAAATTTTGGAATTTTGGATTTAGGCCAAAATCAAATGGATTTCAGGCTTCACCATTGCCATTTGATGGTTGATTTTGATGTATAAGACTGTCACAAAGACTTTTCAACATTAATTGAGGCCAATTGACTAGTCTATGGGTTCAATTTGGTGAGATTAGGTCATATGGTCAAAATAGGTATTCTGACCCAAATCAAAATTGGGCTCAAATCATGGACCAATTTAGCTTGGATTTTGTTTAGTTTAGTCATATAAAAAGTGAATTTGAGTTTAGGATTGGAATTGGGTTCAATTAAGATCAAATTGATGGACATTTGAGTTGGATTTGGGGAAATTTGAGTCTTTAAAGGGCAATTTGGGGATTTTGGTTAAAGATGGTCAAATTGCCCAAATTTGGTCATGGGGTAGTTAAGAGAAATGAAAGTAGGAATATTTGGGATTTATTGGGTTGTTCTGGGAATTTTTTTAATTTTTGAGATTTTGAGCCCAAGATGGTTATTTTGGTAATGAGGGGGTGTTTTAGGGGTAAAAGGCTAAGATGGGTATTTTGGTAGAGTTGAGGTACCAATCATCACCAATAAGCCATAGACCAAAAGAAACCCCATTTTGGGTCCTCTACATAGTGGTCTTAGCCAAACCATAGCCCTAGGGCTAGTAGGTTTAAGGGACCATCTACATGTGTATCCCAAAAGATCAAGGGATTTAGGCTAGAAATTTGAGTTCAGGGTTGTGAGTGATTGTGAGTGTAGATGAGTGTAGTGAGTGTAGCGAATGCCTTAGCTCCAAACCAACACCCAGGGTCAACCCTAAGGTCCAGCAATCCTAATGGTGACTCATCCTGAGTTTCCCCCACAGTGACCCCACCTACTAAGTATTTAGAGGTCGAGAGCAATATGTGGAACTTTAAGCTGAGTGGAGAAGGGTTTGGAATTTCTAGTGGTGAGGTTCCATGTCTAGATTTCTAGGAATAGTCAGCAGGAAATGTTTTATGGCTGGACCCTAGGCTGCTAAAGAAGAAAAACTAAACCTCAATTAAAAATGAGGTCAACATTCTACTAGATGTAAATGCAAAGTCTCTAAATTAAAAATGTGTAAGGAAGTAGGATTTTAATAAAAGGTCTTTCCCCTTGTAAAGAGAGTGTAAATCAGTGTATGAATCAATATTTTAAAGATGACAATGAGGTATTGTGATAAATTGGAGCATACTTTTTCCTTACCTCTTTTGAGCATAAAAAATATTGGCTAATCTAAAGTTAGTTCAAGTTTGTGAGGTAGTGCTGAGTAGATTCTAGCCTCTCACTTATAGATTTTCCACTGTGCCATCTCTATAGGACCTACCAGGGACCCTTAGTTCCAAAATTAGACCGAATTGACAAAGAATCTAGCCTATCACTCTATAAACACTAATTCTACGCCCATCAAAACTTTTATCTGTATCTATTTACACTCCCCTCTAGATTTGCCATTTATTTCTTCCATGGTTTACTATGGTTCTCACTAGTTGGTGAAATCATAGCCCTCCATGGTCATTATGTTTCTCCAAGAGTTTAAACATCATAAATGACCTATTTGTAAATTAAATGAAAAATAGTGAAAGTACCATCATAAATTTTTTAAGTAAAAGAAATCTTTAAAACATTCTAATCCAACACATCATTACTTCTTATTACAAGGAGAAATAAAAGAAAACTATACAAAAATCATGAGGATAACAAAACAAAATATCATATGTATATAAACCAAGTTTACAAGACAAATCTTAAACAAAGGTACAAATAGTTATCTTAAACTTCCCCCCAAGCAGTCCTCTGAAGTTTTCTGAGAGAACTTGACTCCACAAGATTAACACAAGATTCTACAATCACCACACTCCCATAATAGTTACCGCCCACCCATATAGAGGTCTAAAATACTAATAAAAACAATGTTTTTATCTTTTTATCCTCTTTTAAACGTGTGGAAAATATGTTCAACATATAGAGCTATGAAAATAACCAAGCCATCCAAATTCAATGAATGTTGGGCAAATTATTCTGGTGCCTAGACATGCAACCGTCTTGCCTAGGCGCTGACCTTCTAGAACATCCTAGCGTATATGTGTCATGTTCAGGCACTCAGGCGACATGCCTCCTTTTGTGTCTTTGACTTCAATTGACCCATTTTGACGCCATTTTCATTCCTTTTTCTCATAAACTCCATTTCTTGCACCTAAAATAAGAAACACACAAAATACCTTTCATTAAAGGGTAATATCATTAAAAATAAGCATAAAATACATATATTAAAATAGATAATTCTGAGGCGTGTCATTCCCCTAAACTTATAGGTTACTTATCCACAAGAAAACCTTACACTACGCAAAGAAAATATAATAACTTGTGGCAGCGGGTTTCACTTAAAGCTTCTTACAGTTTTGTTGCAAAAATGTGATAGTGAAACTCTTATAAAAGTTTTAAATAACTCACGTTAAAACTAAAATATAAAAATATTCATATTCAATTTAGGAATTCTGATTTTCTATTCATTTATAAAATGACTATAATTTGTCGTTCTAAGGAATTTTAGTTGAATTAGAAGAAAAGAATTATAAGAGAACTCAACTAGTAAATAGAATAATACTTTTAAAAGTTTAGAAGTGCAAGAAAAATTTTTTCTATAAGAAAATTTGATACACCAAAAATATATGCATTTTTACACTCATATTTTATACTAATTTTTAATGTTATTGCACTATAATGGAAGATATTTTTTATCTTTATCGCAAGTTGTTGATTTTTAGGACTTGGAACAAAAAGAAAGCAAAAAGGATGAAATTTGGAGACAAAGTGGAATTATTGAAAAATTGTTTAGCGCCAACGACACCGTTTGACAGAGAAGCGGATTTAATTAGATGACCTCTAGCACCGACAATGTCAGTGTCAGTGTAGACTCTATTTCTATAAGATTTACAAATTTGGATGCTTTTTGAAGAGTTTGTGCAAGCATCTATTGGAGAACAAACCCTAGACTTTATTAAGAGCTGAAATTGATCATAAAAGAGGGCTTCCATACCCTTCTTTTACCCTTTCTCCCCTTTTTGTACCTCTTAACGTTCCTCCTTGCCACTTTACATTTTTCCAAACCTTTTCACACCATTATTTAGTTATTTTCTATATAGTTTTGAGTTTGTGTGGTGAGTTTAAGTGTGAATTCCTCTCTAAGAAATGTTGGAGAGGGAGAGATGTGAGAGATTTCTTCTTCCTACATTTCCTAAGAGAGGCTACAAGGGATTTGATTTAAGAAAAAGTTTCAGATAAGTGTTATTTGTTTATTATTATTGTATGAACTTTCTTATATATATGAAATTTGTGTTTTATTTTATCTCGCTCATGGAGTCCGAGTAGTTTCCTTTATCTTTCTCCCTACTCGGAGATATGGTGAAATGAAGGATAATTTGTATGTGCCAACGTTAAAATATAAAATAAATTATGATAGTTTTTCAACTCCGCTCTTAATTTACTTTTAGATCTGACCAAGAGTGAGAAACACATTTAAGTCGATGAAGGAGTTTTTCACTCATGGAATTAAGTGCAATTAAATAGGGAAAATACATTTTTGGGTGTAGAATTGGAGATATTTAGGGTGACTGACTAAACTCCTCAATTTGATCATAGTGTTTAAGAACTAAAGTGAGAATTAGCCTTCAGGGTACGGGGAGTGGGAGCTCTGTAGTGGGAGCCAATATGCTCCTAGACAGGCCATGAATTTAGGGTCTAAACTTAAGATTAGCCATTGATTTTCTATAACACTGAATCAGGGTAGAGAATTAAAATTGATGTTATTTGGAACAATACAAATTTAGACCATTTATCTCATCTCATTTCACCAAAAAGCTCATTGTAGTGGGAAGATGCTTTTTCGTATAAGAAAACTTCTTCATATAAACATAGTTAGCAGTTACTATTTTAACACTCTGCATTTAAATTCTGCTAGTAGTTATTAATTCAACTTTGATACTATCTTAAACAATCAAAATTAGTTACAGTAATTTCATGTTACTTCTGTGAATTTCCTAGTTAGTTTTTCTTTTCAAATTTAAACCTTCCTCGTGGGAGCGATATTTGGGACTTAAATAGAAAGTCTTATTTTACTTGATAACGATACGTATACTTGCGTAGAATACCAACATTAAGTGCTTAACGTTATTATTCATAAAATACCACATCAATTTTTTTGCACCATTATAAAAGAGAATCAACTTTATAAATTTTTTACAACTATATTACCGTTGGTCAAGTTTTTGGCACCGCTGACGAGGAAGGTAACGGTAAATTAATTAGATTTGTTAAATTATGAAATTTAGAGATAAAATATATTAAAAAAATAAAATATATTTATATATATATAATAAAATATATATTATATATATATATATATAACTATGTATTTAAGAGTATTTTAAAGATAATTTTCCTTGCTTATTTTGTTTGTTTATGTGAAATATTGGATATGAAGGTTTAGTACTTACGATTCAGAATTAGAACGTACTATTAAAAAATATCCAAAACAACAAAAATAAATTAAAATTTTGAATAAATGATGAATAACTTAGATTAACAAGTAAATGAAAATTGACAAAGACCTTTAAAAGATTATTCTAATCCAACTACAGATGAACTTCATTTAACTATTTAAAGTTCTGATGTTGTTGCTAATTCATTTGAGCTTAAACCTGCTACTATCCAAATGGTAAAAAATAATCAGTTTAAAGGAACACCTACTGAAGGTCCTAACTTACAACTTGCTAGTTTTCTTTAAATTTGTGCTACTTTTAAATATGACAGAGTGTCTAATGATGCTGTTGGGCTTAAAAATTTTCCTTTTTCATTAAGGGATAAAGCTAAAGCTTGGTTGAATTCGTTAGAACTTGGATCTATCAGAACTTGGGGAGAACTATCTTAAAGAATTCTTGGCTAAATATTTTCCACCCTAAAAAAATGCTAAGCTTATAAACGATATTATATATTTTTGTCAGTTTGAAGGGGAGTCGATATATGAATCCTGTGAAAGATTTAAGGATCTTCTTAGAAAATGTCCACACCATGCTTTACCAGATTGGTTAAAAATTCAAACTTTTTACAATGGATTAGTAAGATCACTTAAATATATTATAGATACTGCGGCAGGAGGATCTCTGATGTCAAAACCTTTTGATGAAGCGTACTCTTTAATAGATGAAATGACTATTAACAATTTTCAACGGCTATCTTAATGGGTAAATTCTAAGAGACTAGCTAGTGTTGATGAATTTGATACAATGTCTATTATTGCATCTCAAATTGCTACTATATCAAAAAAGATTGATCAAATTGGAGTGAACTATTCTCAAATGCCACTAGTATTAGAGGAAAATTCGCTAGGATAGATAATTAATACTCAATCATCTTATGAAGCTTTGAATGCTATTAATAATCAAAATAACAATCTCTATTCTAATTATTACAACCTTGGATGGAAAAATCACTTTAATTTTTGTTAGAATAATAATAACAATTTATTGAACCCCTCAAGAAATTTAAATAACCAAGGAAATCCTAATTATTGACCTTATTGTCCTCTTGGATTAACTCTAACCATAACCTAAAAGTTAAGGAAACGAAGTTGAAGATGGAAGAAGTAATGTTGAATATGTTAAATTAAATACAAAATCAAGGGGCTGCTATTAGAAATATTGAAAATCAATTAGGACATATTGCTACTGCACTTAGTAACAAACCTTCAGGAAATCTTCCGAGTACTGTGGAAGTTAATCCAAAAAATCAAAATACGGAGCAAATTAAAGCTATTCAATTACGAAGTAAAAATAAATTGAAAAAAGAATCCAAAGAGAAACTGAAGTTGATGAGGAGAAGGAAGAGATGGAGAGTGACCATAATGAAAATGAATAAACATAAGTTCTCTTAGAAAAATCATTACCTCCATTTCATCAACGACTAAAGCTGAAGAATAAAGACAAAAAATTTACAAAACTTTTTGAAATCCTTAAAAAGTTTACGATAAACATTCCTTTCATTGAGGCTTTGGAACAAATGCCAAGTTATATGAAATTTATGAAAAATATACTAAACAAGAAAAGGAAGTTTGCAAATCAAGAGACTGTTGCAATTAGTGAAGAGTGTAGCACTATTATTTAGAAGAAGCTTCCTGAAAAATTAAAATATCATGGTAGTTTTACTATACCTTATGCATTTGGTGAAACCTTTTATGGAAAAGCCTTATGTGATTTAGGAGCGAGTATCAATCATATGCCTCTATCAAGTTTTAAACATTTAAATCTAGGAGAGATTTCTCTTACTACTATAACTCTTCAGTTAGTTGATTGATCAATCACTTATCTTAAAGGAGTTATAGAAGATGTATTAGTAAAAGTGGATAAATTTATCTTTCCTGTAGGCTTTATAGTATTAGATATAGAGGAAGATAAAGAGATTCATATTATCTTTGGGTGACCATTTCTTGCAATAGGAAGAGTTGCAATAGATGTGAAAAAAAGATAATTAATAATGAGAGTTAATGATCAAGAAGTAACATTTAATATTGCAAAAACTATTAAATAGTCTGCAATAGAAAAAGATAATGAATGTTTTAGGCTAAAAGTAACTGATTATCTAAGTACTGACAAACTAAGAAAGAGTTTAAAGAAAAACTTAGGCAGTTAGAATTTATTAAAAATGAGAATGAAATAAAAGAAGAAAAATTAGATTATATTTAAGACAAATTTGAAACATTAGATTTGCTGGAAAATGATAATAAAAATTTTATTCCTTCATGTATTAAACCACCTAAACTTGAATTGAAAGTATTACCTGCCCATTTAAAATATGTGTTTTCACGAGATTCATCTACATTATCTGTTATTGTATCTTCAAAGTTAACTGAAATTCAAGAACAAAAATTAATAGTAATGTTAAAAAGATCTAAAAAGGCTTTTGAATGGAATTTAGTAGACATTAAAGGAATCAGTCTTTCATTTTCTATGCACAAAATTCTATTAGATGAACAATACGAACATAAAGCTAATCCTCAGAGAAGATTAAACCCAATAATGAAAGATATTGTTAAAGAAAACGTTTTAAAACGATTAGATGCTGGAATTATATATATCCTATTTCAGACAGTGCTTAGGTAAGCCCAATTCACTCTGTTCCAATGAAAGGAGGAGTGACCGTTGAAGTAAATGAGAAAAATGAATTATCTCCAATAAGACAAGTTACTAGTTGGCAGATTTGTATAGTCTATATGAAATTAAACATGGCCACCAGGAAGGATCTCTTTCCTTTACCCTTTGTAGACCAAATTTTGGATAGGTTGGCTGGAAACAAATATTACAGCTTTTTAGATAGATATACCAGTTATCATCAAATTTCAATTACTCCTAAGGATCAAGAAAAAACAATATTTACAAGTCCTTATGGAACATTTGCTTTTCGTAGAATGCCTTTTGGACTATGCAATGCACCTGCAACATTCCAAATATATATGATGTCAACTTTTAGTAGTTTGATTGAACATGGAATGGAAGTATTTATGGATCATTTCTCTATATTTGTGACTTCATTTGAATTATGTTTAAATAATTTAAAAAAAGTTCTAGAATTATGTTAAAAAGTCAACCTAGTACTAAATTGGGTAAAATGTTAATTTATGGTTGCAGGAGGAATTGCACTTGGGCATAAAATTTCTAAAAATGACATGAAAGCAGATCCTAAAAAAATCAAGTTATTGAAAAATTATCACCTCATACTATGGTCAGAGGGATAAGAAGCTTTTTAGGACATGCTAGTTTCTACAAGCGTTACATAAATTTTTTTTTTCAAAAATAACTAAGTCGTTATGCCAACTTTAAGAAAAAAATACAAAAATTGATTTTAATGAGGAATGCTTAAAAGCATTTGAATTATTGAAAGAAAAATTAATCACTGCACCTATAATAGTTCCACCTGATTGGGAGAAACCATTTGAAATAATGTGTGATGTTGGTGATTCTGCTATTGGAGCTGCTTTAGGACAAAGGCACATCAATGTTTTTAAAGTAATACATTATGCTTGTAAAAATCTAAATGATGCTCAATTTATTTGTACTACTACTGAAAGAGAGTGATTAGCTATTATCTATGCATTTGATAAACTTTGACCTCACTTGATTGGAGCCAAATGTATTGTGCATACAGATCATTCTGCTATCAAATACATGAAGCTAAAGAAGAATGCTAAACCAAGATTAATTAGATGAATAATTCTTTTACAAGAGTTTAATTTTAGTGTAGTTGATAGAAAAGGAAATGATAATCAAATAGCTGATCATTTGTCTAGACTAGAAAAATAAATATTAACTAATTTTGCAAATTAAATTTTACAAAATTTCCCTGATGAAAAATTATATAATATTGATGAAATTAATATACCGTGTTATGTCGATATAGTAAATTTTATTTTAAGTGATATTCTACCAAGAGATATTATGAATCAATAATTAAAGAAATTTATACATGATTCAAAATTCTAGTTTTAGGATGACCCATATTTATATAAATAATATAAAGATCTAATTATTGAAAGGTGTGTGCCTTATGAAGAAACTCAACAAATAATTGAAAGATGTCATGATTCTGAACTTGGAAGACATTTTGGAACAAATATAACTGCATATAAAATTTTGTAAGCTGGATTTTATTGGCCTACTCTTTTTAAAGATGTTAATGAATATATTAAAACATGTGATAGATGTCAGTGAGTAGGAAATATTTCTAGAAGATATGAAATGCCCCTAAATTACACATTAGAAGTTAAAATTTTTTATGTTGGGGATTATAATTTATTGGATCATTTCTCCCTTCTTTTAAAAACTTACATATATTACATGATGTTTATTATATGCCCAAATGGATTGAAGCTGTTGTTGTACCTAAATGGTTGCTGAGAATGTTTCTAAATTTTTAAATAAAAATATTTTTACAAGATATGGAATGCCGACAATAATTATTACTGATGGACGATCCCATTTTAGGAATAAGAGAATCGAGAAGTTGATAAAAAATATGATATTATGCATAGATTCTCTACTACTTGTCATCCTTAGACTAGCGTCTAACAGACATATCAAATCGTGAAATAAAATGAATTTTAGAAAAAGCTGTAAATCCCTATAAATTGGATTGGTCTACTAGATTAAACACTGCATTATGGGCATACAAAACTGCTTATAAGACTCTTATTGAAATGTCCCCATATAGACTTATTTTTGGAAAAACATGCCACTTACCAGCAAAATTGGAGCATAAAGCATTTTAGGTTACTAACAAATTTAATTTTAATCTAAAAGATGCTGGTAAGAAAAGATTATTGCAACTCAATGAACTTGAGGATATTTGAAATGAAGCATATGATAATGCAAAAATCTATAAAGAGAAAATGAAAATATGACATGATCAGAAGATTAATAAGAAGAAGTTTGAACATTGAAAAGAAGTTTTACTATATAATACAAGATTGAGATTATTTCCAGGAAAACTAAAATCCAGATGTTTAGGACCATTTAAAGTGATTAAAGTCTATTATTATGGAATTGTTGTTATTAAAGATCCTAAAATTGAAAAGATATTTAATGTTAATGGACATATATTGAAACATTATTATGAAGGACACATACCATAATTTAAAGAAGTTTTAATGTTAAGTCATCTTGAATAAACACTGGTACGTCGAGCTGACAATGTTATACCAAGTACTTTGTGGCAGGCTACCCATATATATAAATCTATATATCTATATATGACTATGTTGTTTAATAAGTGTATTTATATATTAGGAAATAATAATATTTTTGAGTCCTACAAAATTTTATATATCATAAATTAAGACAAATATTGCTATTGGAGGATAATTTGGAATCAAATTGAACAAAAAACTAAAAGACTCGAATTTGTCCTCTGCACCGATGGCGCCCCTCTAAATGAACCATGGCACCAACAACACAATCGGGAGTGCGAATGGCGTCCCGAGCACTTTTGCATGTGCATAGCAAATTTAGTGGACTTTGGCAATATTTTGCTCCTCAATAACCACCGGATGGTATTTTTAAAGTCCTAAAAAGTGCCTTGGACATCCAGAAACTTCCTAATTTTGAATTTCATGGCCTTCAATTTCATTAATACTTCAAGGTATGGAGTTTTAAATAGAAGAAAGTTTATCAGTTTTGATGCATAGAGATTATAGACTAACGTCATCACAAAGAAGAGACTTATCAAGGAGAGAGGCTTTGTCAAACATGGATTAACTAATCCAAGTTCACGTATTGAGAAATCATTGTGCAAAGACATTAGGAAGTTCTGTGCTACACTACCGCTCCAGTTGTAGTGCTAGTAGTAAAGGAATTCTATGCTAACTTACGTGGAATTACCCAAGGAGTCACCTTCATTCGAGGTAAAGTTGCACCCTTTACTCGGGCTCAAATTAATGATTTCTTTATGATAGAAAACGTTTCAATCTGTCATTATACAATATTTATCTTAACGAGAGATATGATGCAAGATGTATAAAACTTTCTGACGGATGAAAATGATAATTGGCAAATTAGAGATGAGGGATAGGCTAGTTTCTCTGCTTCACTGCTTAATCCAATATCAAAACAATGAAATTTCTTCATATCAGCAAAAATACTCCCTACCATGAAGATTAGTAGAATTACAAGAGATATTACCAATTTAAACTATTGCATTCAAATTGAAAAACCCATTGATGTGGGGTCAATTATTTTCAAATTTGTTATGGGTATTATTATGAATGGGCCAATATATAGACTGGGGCATCCTTCAAAAATTTTCCTACTTTGCAGTCAATCTCAAGTTCCATATGAAAGTTTGGAGAAAGTTTTATTACCTTGGGAGCCCATGATTCCTATTGATGGCAATTATATTGGGAATGGAAATGAAGCATTAGATGTTATTTTAGAACATTCATCAAATGTTTCAACACCATTGATGCCACAAACAATTGGAAGTTTAATAGCTTTGGAGAAGAAAATAGCTTTGGAGAAGAAAATAAAGAAAATAGAAAGAGAACTTCAGAGTATTACGAATGCAATAGTAAATCATAACTACCTTTTTGATCACCTAGATTGGAGGATGAAGGATAACTTTGATCATACTGAGACAATTGAAGCAGGATTGGTGCAGATGTTCAAGAAAAATGGATGGATCGATGAAAATTTGATTGATATATTTCTGTATCGACCCTTCTACAATTTGTATGTCCATTACCAGTCTGTGGGAGATATTGGAGGAGAATAAAGTACTGAAGATGAAGTACAATTATTGAAGATGTTGGACTCTCTACTAGTTTGAAATACTTATGTTTTTAATGTAATTGTGTGGATTTAATTTACTTTACTTTGCTTTAGAAGTCTATTGACTTTGATTGTGTATAGATTTGTGTCAGCGTTTTAGTTTCGTGGCTTGATTTGACACTGAATTATAATTTAGTTTGCTTTAAGTCTGTGGAAGTGTGATTAGGAAAATGTATTTGTAAAAAGTGTATTTTCAAATTTAATAGTTAGTTTTGTGTTGTTTGAGATAATACTTGTTTGTGAATTATTTTTATATAAAAATTAGTGTTTAAAAAGACTAAATAGACATTGGAATAAATTGAATGAAAATTGAAATTTATAAAAATAGAAAAATGAATTTTTTGGCCACAAGCGCCAACAGCGCCAACATGGGCGCCGACAGTGCCCTCGACTCGGAAACTACTAAAGACCCTTAAAATTTGTGATTTGCACAGTAAAACACCATTTTTACCCTTTGAGTCACCTTCAACCTCAAGTTGTTGCACCTAGGGCTTGTTATTGCTTGGATTTGAGCCGATTTTAAGGCAAAGAAAATTCGGATTTCATCTTCTCTAGGTAAAGTTACACTATGAACTCAAAATTTTTTATTTTCACCAAGGATTTATCTTACATTGCCAAGATCCAAAATTTTGAAAAAGTTTTGAAGATTTTTGAGAAAATCCCTTAGTGAAGAACTCTTACTTAGTAGATTTATGTTTAAAATTTTCCATAGTGTGATTTTCAGAATTTTTGGGAATTTATTTGGATGTTTTCAAATTTTCTTATATTTACCATGGCACCTAGAATTAGCAAAGGAAAGAGAAAGGTGGATTTTTATGATCAAAGGTTTGCAAACTACAAGGTCATGTCGACACTATTTTTGGTTGCAGGAGTTGACCATAAGAAGCTGTCGGTCACCAGAATCAAAATCCCATCGCCCGCTTCGAAAGGACGCTTTAATTTACATATAGATTTAAGTTTAGAAAAACATGAAATCAAACTGAGCCCATATTCTTCATAGTTTAAATGAAAAAGCGCTATACTTCAAATTTGCATCTATCTTGAAGGATAAGCACAATATTTGAGGGTGAGGCACGATAAAAAAAAATAAGGAATATATGACATTTGTTTGGTCTGTGAAAATATTTTATTTGCCGAAAATTTCCTCTGTTTAATATAAACGATTAAATAGGGTTTATATTAAGCAGGGTTCATATGAGCTTCTTATAAGGGCAAGCCCCTATAGTTAAATACATCTTACATAACCAAAGTCACCTTAGATTACTGTCGATAGAAATAAGGAAATATTATCTTCAAGGATTTCAAAAGGATAAGACTTTTCAACGAAATTGGATAAAGAGGTATGAAATGTGATTTGCTAAATTTGGAGCATTTTGTTTATAGAATCTAAAGGAGGAAGATCTAGGGGATGTCATAGATTCAGAGGAAAACTTCGGTGACTTCCCAGTCTATCATATTTTTTTGCTTCAATTTTGAGGAGAAATATTTAGATATTTCATCCTGCCAATTTTATTAATTTAGGGCTTATATTTGTGTGTAACGATCATAAAAATAGCCTGGAAGATGTGGTGATTTAGGTCGTGATGAACGACAACCTCAGAATTCTAAGTCGAGTTAGGGCTTATATTGTACAACAGAGCTATACAAAGGCCTAAAGATGAGGTGAGGATTTATGTTGCGTAAGCAAACAACCTCGAAATCATATGGCTTTGGTGTTTAATTCTAAGGAAAGGAAGTTTATTTAGCTGGGAAAGACAGGTTTTGCGGTTGAAGATGGCTGTGCTGCCCACAATGCTAGCTCCAAGTTCCTCGTCGTTGCAAGTTTAAGTTTTCTAGGGTGTCAAGTAGTGATTTCAAATCAGATGGCCCATATGGTTGTAGTTCTTTAAATTTTATAGGGATGTTAAAGTTAATTAGAGCGACACCGGTTAAGATCATATGGTTCCCTCGTTCCGGCACCACTATTTTCTATTGGATTCACTTGATCTAAATGAATTTACTAAACTTAACTAAATGAGTTCCATAATTTCATTTAGACCATGGGAAGCCTCGTTAACAACCGTAGGTTACCTCCTCCGAGAGATTCCCGATCATCCAATAGAGACATCTTAATTTAGTTGCAATTGTAGTTTTGTGTGATGTTTGTGATTAAATTTTGAGTTGTTTTATATTTTGAATGTTGTGGAGGTGAATTTTATCTTGGTTGATTTTAGTTTTAGTTTTGGTTTTGGTTTTGTGGTTATCCTAATAGTTTTAGTTTTCATGCAGGGTGGCATCTTTGTTTAGCATGCAAATTTGCAGTTATAAAAAGTATAGTATGAAACTACAAGAAAGACAACGCTAAAAAATACTGTAAAAGCGTACCTGGCGAGTCTTCTCATTCCACAACCTGAAACTCAAAAGACATATTAAGGCAGTTTTCATGAAACGGGGAAGTAAAATTTTGACGACCTACCTAACCCTAGGTCGTATCTTGATGGGTCCTTATTAATTTGATTAAGGATGATATTTGTCAAGCAAAGAATATTAAGCTTAGAAGCTCTCCGAGGTATGTAATAGGTTAAGAGGAAGAAGCAGGTCCATGTTTCCCTCTTATCACATGGTGAAAAGCCTCGAGCTCATTTAAACTTATTATGCTGCTTAATGATTCATCCTACGAACACCCTAATGCCCATTGAACATTGATGTATCAATTATCTCTAAGAGTAAGGTAATTATCATTTGTAATCTAATTTTTAATATTTTGTGAGTGAAGGCCCTTTAAAATGGCAAGTTAGTGTTATTGGAACACTTAGCCAAATTTTGGTTCTAATTAGTGTTCTTGGAACATTTAGTCAGTCTTGTTTTAACTTAGATTACTACTAAGCCCTTAAGTTATAGGTGAGCGTCTTAATTAGTTTTGAAAAGGCTAAGCTTTAGGTGGTCATGATTCATGATTTAAATTTCATTTGAAAATCAAATAGGGGTATTAAATTGATTAATTATTGACTTCAAAAGTCATACCCCTAAGTCCTGAATTCATTTTATTTTAATAAACTTCCAAATTTTAGTAATTTAGAAATTTAGTAACTTATCTTTTCATTTAAGAAAGTGAGATTGGTTTCTACCAATTAATCCCTTGTGTTTCAAACATCCAAATTAAGATAAGAGGTTGCCCATTTCCCTCATTGAATTAAGCCTAAATGTTATCTAAGGCTAAATTTCCAAAATTACACATTTGCCCCTAAGGCTCTATCACTTAATAATTTGTTAAATTCAATTCAAATGAATTTGAAATTTTTATCCTACCTCATTCATGGGTCAATTAAGACATCAGAGGAGAAAATGTGATTTTTTTTTTAAATTTAATTTAATTAATAGAATTACTTTTGTGCCAAAAGTAGTATTTTTAAAGAAAATTCCTAACTTGAACAAGGTAAATCCTAACCCTTGTAATTTTTACTGAAGGTAGACCTAGACTAGAAAAGCCTTTGGACCAAATTTCATTATTTTTTGAATTTTATTTGAGTTTTAAGAATTATTTTAATTTTTGGGGTATTTATTAAAAATAAAATATTTCAAATGGAGAAAATTAAGTTTTATATTTTCGAAAAATCTTCGTGAGGTCATAGAACTCAGAGGAGAATATTTAATATTTTTAAGAGTTTTATTTGATTTATTGGAATTATTTTTTAGTGAAAACCCATTTTTAGCTTTTAAAAATTATTTTTAAGCTTTAAAATTGAGTATCTTTGTTTAGAAAATCAAGAAAAATATTATATTTATTCTTAAGTGCTTAGGAAGCAAATTAGAACATTTCCATGAATTTTATTATTTTTGTGATTCTTATTGATTTTTTTTATTTAAATATTTAAAAAAGGTTGAAAATCAAAATTTTATTTTAAACTATATTTTATTTTTAGAAAATACCCCTCATCACAGATCACTAAAAAATCCTAGTTTTATAATTTTTCAAGTTATATTTTGATTTTTTTAAAATCATTTTAGTGCTAAAAATGTCATTTATCTTTAAAAATCAACTTAAGTTACCAAATGAACTCAAAATGCTTTGGATTTTTTATGGTGAGTTCTCTGGATCCTAAAGAATAGTGGAGATCAAAAATCAAGTCATTTTATTGTTTTTATTTTTCAAAATTAATTATCTTAGTGATTTAGGTTTGTAAAGATTAGGTGTAGTTTGAATGAATCGGCTAATGAGAAATTTTTCTAAAGGCTCTTTGGTCATCATAATCCTTCCAAAATTTTCCTGGATTTTTCTAAGAGACATGCTAAATTCCATGATTATTTTAAGTAAATAATGCAAATTAGTTTAAAAAAATATGATTCTCTATCTATGGACTTTCTCTGACTTTAGAAAAATCAAGAAATGTTCCCTAAGATAGAGGCAACAACATGCCAAAATTTCAAGCCATGGTGATATTACTACATGCATGGAGAATCAAAATATCCAAATAAATTTTTAATTAATTTAAAATAAAATATGCATCAAATGGATTCCAAATCATTTCCACATTATTCTCCTCTGTTCACTGAGCAAGAGGGGATTTTTATTTTATTTTTATGATTTTTCTACACCAAGCTATGAATTTTTAAAGCTAGGGATGATTTTTTGATTTTTTAAATTCCCTATTTATCTATTTAAATGTGTGGTGTTGACTGAATACTAGGTAGCTCCGAAAGCACACGTAATGCGCTCTGGTTGGACGCTGCCATCCACGTAGCCGCTGACTTGACCTGCGGTTCATGTAAGGAAACGCTGTCCAGTTTGATCTCCTCCGTCCATCTGATACATGCGTGATCGGACAACTCCCCATCATCGTCCTCGATAGAGTGATCCCGTGAACATCCACAATAAAACCCTAAGGTCTTAGCCTAGACTCAACCAAATCACCACGAGTTTGATCTTTTGGACTGGTCTAGGTAATACGAACATATTCATACGGTAATCATGCAATTAAATTAAGCCTAATTAAATGGAGAATCAAAATAGGCTCGGGAGGAGGAGAGGTTCAATACCTTGGCTCTGAGAAAGGAAGCTTCAATCAGAGAGACTTCACACGTTCATTGGGGTCCAAAGAAATTAGGGATTAAGCCTCTTAATATGGTGAAATTTCTAGACCCAAATTCGACCAAGGCCGATTTCAGGTTTTGGTCAAGAGCTATGCTAGGGGCTCTATGGAAGGGGGATTTGATAGGGCTTTGACTTCTCTCAATGTGGTGAAGGTGTGGGTGAGTTTAATTTGAGTTTGGTGGATTTTAGAGGTGTGGAGAACTTTGTCCTGTCTCTGACAAGGTTTTGAGCTAAGAAATTGGGCTCTAGCAAGGGGATTCAGGGAAATGAGGTGGTTAGGTTGCACTGAGGAGGTCTCAAAGTGGATTTGGGAACAATTTGGGGAAGTCTCTTAGAGGAATTTTCAGCTCTCCCTCCATGGCCATGGAGGGGAGCATTTTAAAAAATGGCCTTAAGCTTGTTGTCATGACTAATTAGGGGGTGAAATAGGCTTCCTAGGTGGAGGGCAGAGAGTCTCTAAGCTTCAATTTGGATGTTGTGGCCTCCAGGTTTTAATTGTGTTTAATCCCATGGGGGTGGCACTTGGTTTGGTCATTTTTCATCCAATAGGTTGGCCAACAAGCCATACGAGGTGGCTAGGGAGGTCAGGTGAGCCAGAGGAATATGTCACGACAACTTAATGTGTTTACGCTTTGTTTTGCCAAAAATATCCTAAGCTTAAGCAAATATGGCATGAAATCCATTAATTTTGGGGACCTTTGGTCCACCGCTTAGTTTAGGTGATTTTAAGATGTTTAGGCTGGTCACTAGGGTCCAACTAATGGCTGTGGAGTCAT
Organism: Phalaenopsis aphrodite; assembly: GCA_003013225.1. NCBI lineage: Eukaryota > Viridiplantae > Streptophyta > Magnoliopsida > Asparagales > Orchidaceae > Phalaenopsis > Phalaenopsis aphrodite. Next base: position 1,034,788 of record NEWO01000066.1, read on the forward strand.
TAATTTGAAGACTTTGGGGTAGTTAGACCATCTTTAGTGCATGGGTTCAATGTGGGTTCAAGTGATCAAAGCTTGGGTTTTGGCTAGACTAGCCATGTCAATTGACCCAATAAATTGATCAACATTGTGTAGATGATTGTTATAAATATTTTTGGTGAATGGTTAAAGTGATTTTGAGTTCAATTGGTGAGTCAATTTGAAGGATTTTTGAAATTTGGTCAATTTAGGCATGTTGGGCTAGACATAGGTCTAGGTTGGGCTAGCCTTGGGCTAAGTCAAAACTGAGTACTTCAAATGATCAAGGAAGATTTTGTGAAGATTTTTCATGAAAGTATAGAGTGGAAATTTTGGGGCTAAGGCCATCAATTTGGTGAGATTTTTAGACATGACCAATTTGGAGCAAATTTGGGGCTTTCTGGACTTAGGTTGAAATCAAATGAAATTGATGCTTCAACAAGGCCAATTGAAGGTCAATTTTGATGTATGGGGATGTTATGAAGGTTTTTTAACACAAATTGTGGCAAATGGAGTAGGCCATGGGTTCAGTTTTGTGGAACCAAGTCATGGGGCCAAAATGGGGTTTTGATCTAAATCATAATTGGGTTCAAATGGTGGACTAATTGAGCTTGGATTTGGTCTATATTGGTCACATCAAGAGTGGATTTGAGTTTATAGTTGAAATTTGGGTAAATTAAGACTAATTTGATATATATTTGGAGTGATTTGGTAAAATATGGGCCTTTAAAGGGCAATTTGGGGGTTTTGATCAAAAATGGCCAAACTGGCCAAATTGGGTCATGTGATAGTTGAGAAAAATGAATTTAGGAATATTCGGGTGGGTTTTTAGAATTTTTTGGATTTTTTGGAATTTTTGGAATTTGGAGGTAAGGATGTGTATTTTGGTAATTTGGCCAATTTTGGTGATTTTGGGTAGTTTGGGTGTTTTCAAGCTGTTTGAAATGATTTTTGAACCAAGTTGAGTATTTTGGGTAGATTTGGTAATTTTGGCTAAATTTGGGGTCCCAAAGGTATCTAGGTAATTTGGGGGTATTTAGGGGCAAAAGGATATGTTGGGTATCTTGGTAGAGTTAGAGTGTCAACCACCATCAATAAGCCATGGACCATTAGAAACTCCATTTTGGGTCATCTATGTAGTGATCTTAGCGAAACCCTAGCTGAGGGCTAATGGGTTTAAGGTACCACCGACATAGTCTCCCAAAAGTATCAAGGGACCAAAGTCAGGGAATTTAAGTTTAGGATAATGAGTTATTGTGAGTGCAAGTATGTATCTTAAGCCCTAGACCAACACCAGAATCAACCCTAAGGCCCAATAGTATTAAGGGTGACTCATCTTGAGTTCCCCCATAGTGACCCCACCTACTAAGTGCTAGAGGTTAGGACCAATATGTGGAACTTCAAGATGAGTAGAGAAGAGTTTGGAATTTCTAATGGTGATGATTCCTTGTCTAGTTTTCTAAGAATAGTCAATAGGAAAGTCCTATGACTAGAACTTAGGCTACCAAAGAGGAAAAACTAAACCTCAACCAAAAGTGAGGTCAACAATCATTTTTGAAGTTGTAGCAACAGCCACACTGGATAGTAATGCTCCCTTTTCCTTGCATCCATTTGCTTAGTTCAGAATAGGTCCTTTCCATAAGTAAATCTTCTCGACCTCTGTCTCTTAGGTAAAAAATGCAGTCGACAATACTCTGTTCGTCAGTCTCTGAGAAGACTGTGGTTGTCGGCACTATTTTTGGTGTNTAGAAATTTTGACAAATTTGGATGTATCCAAGGTGTTTGAAATGGGTTTTGATCAATTTTGGGTATTTTGGCAAAGTTTGGGAATATTAGCCAAATTTGGGTTCCAAGGGCAGTTAGGTAATTTGGTGGTGCCTAGGGGCAAAAGACCAAGTTAGGCTTTTCAAATAGAATTGGATAAATATTCATTCTAAATGAACCAGGAATTAATGTATTGTGAAGATATGGTGTACCCTAGTTCCAAGTGAACACCTAGGGTCGACCCTAAAGCCAAGTAATCCTATAGGGATTCTTGTTGAATTCTTTTATAATGATCTTTACCTAATAAATGCTAGAGGTTAAGATCAATATGTGGAATTTCAAGTTGAGTAAATAGGAGAGTTTTGAGTTTCTAATGATGGGGTTACCTTTTCTAGTTTTCTAAGACTAGTCAATAGGAAAGCCCTATGGCTAGACCTAGGCTACTAAAGAAGTTTCTAGACCTCAACCAAAAGTAAGGTCAACAGTGGTATACAAATCTAATCCCTCCATTATGTTGATGATTTTTTCATGTACTTATTCATTGAACTTGAAGTTTCTTTTGTTTACTTTACTCATTTTATAATATTCCACCATACTGGGAGTTGGGAGTTGTCGCGGGTATTCCCTCATTTGAATATTAGTGGGAACCTAAGTTGGTGTTGTCTCTGGCTCTAACGGAATGTATTATTCTGCGTCTGACAGGATGTTTGGCTTTGTACCCCTCGGAACATACAGCTCTGCATCCTTTGGGACATATGGCTCTACCTCTTTCAGGTAATCAGGGGTCTGAGATCCATCATTGGTAGATGTATATTCCTCTAATGCATTGTAGTGTTGTAGATGTAGGACATTGCAATCCAGGCACTCCACAAATGGCCCCGTAACTGACGCTCGTGCAAGTATTTCGACATTACAGGTAGGGCAACCCGTACAAAGAACAACTGAAGCTGATAGTATCTTTGGCTTTGTAATAAACTCGGACTCCTTATCCGTAGCGAGCTAGCTGAAGGAGGTCTCTTTCATTCCCATATCATAAATGTGTCCCTCAGGAATAGAAGTGAGCAAGTTGTCTGCCTCTTTCTGGCATCCCTTCTCTTCTCGTAAGAAAGCTCTCCATTTTCTTCGGCTGGCGTTTCTTTGCTATGTTCTTCGCAGTGGAGAAAACAATATCCTTTCATTATCAGCAACAACTTGGTCCCTAGTTTGCATAGCTGCCATGTATGGTAAACGGCTTGGCCCCTCCATCAGGTCCTGTTGTACCACCACGTTCTTTCCTTTTAGAGATGCACTGTCTTCGGTGGCCACCCTTTGTAGTGAGGGCAACCCTTCCTTTTCCCATCGATTGATGAAATTCATTAAAATCCCCTCATAATCCATGCTGACTTGGATAAATTCCATGTCAAAATCTATAGTGCCGCCCTGCGGTGTCATTTCTTCATTTAGTGCGAGATTCTAGCCATCTTTGAAGGAGAAGATCAGCCTGTGGCCTTACATTTCTCTACAGACGACAGGAAAAAAATGTCAGTGGGCTGAAACTTAGCGTGAACAAGAACAAAATAAAGTATTTACTAAAGGAAATTTTAGTTTAATTTGGTGAGAAAATTGTTTATTTATATGTCAATTTTGTTTAATTTAGTAGCATATTAATTTTGAAAATAGGAGATTGAAGTGTGTAAAATTTTTTTTTATTATTATGTTGAGGTTAATTTTGTTATAAAAATTTTGGACCCGGTCACAGACTTTTCACCACATAGATAACCCCAAAAAAATCAAAATTTCAAAATTTCAAATCAAGTGAAGGCAAGCAATGTCAGGTTGCGTAGTATGTCTTCAGGTATTGTTCATTGATTGGTAGCATGGGTCTTTCACCCTGGAAATCTACTAACTGGTAAGCTCCTCCGGCGTAGACCTTTTCAAAAAAAAATGGTCCTTCCCAGGTTGGCCCGAAATTTCCACCTATCTTGCGGCGTGCAAGAATAGGCCTTTTAAGCACGAGGATGAGGTCACCAACTTTAAATTTCCTTGGGCGAACTAATTTATCATGAGCTTGTACAATTTTTACTTGGTAAAGTTTCAGATGTTGTTGTGCTTCAAGTCATTTTCCTTCCAGACTCTCTAGTTCCTCAAGCCTGAGTTTTGTGCTTTTTTCATTGTGAGTTTGTTGGCAACAACATCTCTTACAGACGGCGTCTGAATTTCTATTGGTAGCACGGCCTCAGACTCATACACGAGCATGTAAAATGAACTCTGAGTGGGGGTCTTAAACGTTGTTCAGTAGGCCCACTAAACTTCAAGCAATTTGTTGTGCTAGTCCCTTTTGTTTTCCTCCAATGCTTTCTTCAAAATCTGTACCAGTGTTTTGTTGAAGGCTTCAGCCAATCCATTTGCTCTGGGATAGTAAATTGTAGAGTATATCCAATCTATCCCACGTCTTTTGACAAAATTGTTGATTTTAGTTCTTTTGAAGGCTGTTTCATTGTCGGAAATTATTCTTCACGGTACTCCGAAACGGTAGATGAATTGGCTTTTGAAGAACTGAAGGACGTGCTGTGTCGTAACCTCTCGTAGAGGCACTGCCTCTGCCCATTTGGAGAAGTAATCCATAGTGACAATTATAAATTTGTGTCCTTTAGAAGATGGAGGGTCTATCAGACCTATTATATATGTTCCCCAATACTTGAATGACCATGAGACAACGGTTGGGTGTAGCACATTTGGAGGTTGGTGCAAGACCACCTCATGCACTTGGCAGTGGTGACATTTTTTGGTTGTATCCATGTAGTCGGACATCATTGTTAGACAATAATATCTGAGTCTTTCGATCTTCAATTTCATTTTTGGCCTTGAATGGTGGGCACCACACAATTTGGCATGTACTTCTTTGACAATATTTTGGGCTTCGGTTTTGCTTAGGCATCGTAGACACATCTGGTAAAATAATCTTCGATAGAGGACATCACCAAAAAAGGCATATGACATGCTATTTTTGTAATATGATGTGCCTCATTCTTGTCTTCTGACAACTTTCCAGTATGCAAATATTATATTAATGGTTTTCTCCAATCTTCGTTGATATTCGCAACTACAATTGTTGTTTCTTCTTTTTTGAGCTTGTGTAGAATTTTGAGGTTGATTCGAGACAAAACTTGTCTTCCTTGTATTGTGATTTTGATGGAATCCTCCAGGGGACATGCTAATTCCTTAGTGAGTTTTGCTAGAGCATCAGCATGGGCATTATCTCATCTAGTAATCTGGTAGAAAGTCACGTAGGGGATTTGCTCCAGTAGCTTCATCGTGTATTGGTGATATTTTGCTAGTCTTGTTTTCAGATGTTTTTATTGTCCAGCGACTTACTGGATAACGTGTTGAGAGTCACCATAGATGGCAATATCCGTTATATCCATTAAGATTTCCAACTCTAATCCGGTGATTAAAACTTCATATTCTGCTTCGTTGTTGGTTCACGACTCTATTAGGTGGTATGAGAACCTCAACATGCTCTTATCTGGCATGATAAAAATAAAACCAATCCCTGCTTTGCCTTGTATGACTGTGTCTGATCTTTTGAGTTTTCTAGCTGATGAACTAACGTCAAAGTACATCTCTCAGCGTTTCACACTGGAGAATTTCATTTGTAACACTTGCTCATCTGATAGTTCATCGTCGAGAGGGGACCTAGCTGGCAGTGGGTGTGCAACGAGAAAGTTTGCTAGAATCAGTCCCTTGATAACACAGAGGAGAACAGAAGTTATATCAAATTGTAATATGATCATCGACCATCTTGCTAGACGTCCGGAGAGGGTTGGTCGGGTCATCAAATATTGTAATGGGTTAACTTTTGAGATTAGTGTAAACTTCTGAGAAAGCATGTAATGTCTCAGCTTTTGGGCGGCAAAATATTAAAGTCACAAAATTATTCTCAATAGGTGTATTCCTTACTTCCGTCAGTATCAGACAATGACTCAAGTAGTAGAGTGCATTTTTTTAACCCTCATCATTGACTTAGTTTAAGAGGGCTCCAAGAGAGTTGTCTAAGTCCACGGTAGAAAGTATAAACAGTTTCTCTGGGATAGGGGCTGCCAAAATAGGAGGTGTCATTAAATATTTTTTAACGTCCTCAAAACCCTGCTGGCATTTCTCTTCCCAAATGAATTTGGCTTCTTTTCTAATTAATGCCGAGAAGGGCTGACACCTACCAGAGAGATTAGAAATAAAGCGTCTCAGATGTGCCAACTTCCCCTAGAAGGAACATAGTTGTTTTAAGGTTTTAGGACGAGGCATTTCCAAGATAGCTTTAATCTTATCTGGGTCGATCTCGATTCCCCGATGACGGACAATGAATCCTAGAAACTTCCCAGACGTAACACCAAAGGCGCACTTTAAGCGATTCATTTTAAGGTCATATTGTCATAATCGTTCGAACACGATCCTCAAATCACACCAATGGTCTATTTTTCATTTTCTTTTGATGATCAAATCATCCACGAACATTCTACTTGATTGTGAATGAGGTCATCAAAAATTTGTCATTGCACATTGATACATTGCTCCAGCGTTCATTACCCAATCGACATCACTGTGTAGTAGAAAATTCCGATAAGTGTCATGAAGGTTATAAGTGTTGCATCCTTGGGAGCCATCTTGATTTTGATGTATCCCGACGATCTGTCCATGAATGAGAAGATTTCATGTGTAGAAGCCATATCCACCATCATTTTTTGTCTTTGTAGTGGAAACTCGTCTTTTGGACATGCCTTGTTCAAATCTCTGAAGTCTACACAAACATGGATTTGTCAATTTTTCTTCTTAACTGTACAATGTTAGCCAACCAATTGGGGTATTTCTCTTCTTTTACAAAGTTAGCGTCTAATAATTTCTTTACCTCGACGATGACCTGTTGCTCTATTTGGAGGCACATTCTCTTTGGAGCTTGTTTTACTGGGGTTATATTTTTATCTACCCCAAGTTTATTAACTTCAACTTCTGGAGACAATTCTGGCATTTCATCATAACTCCATGCAAAGAAATCTTTGAATTTTGTTAACAATTTGCTTAACCATAGGGATTCTTCATTGTTAAGTAAAGAACTTATAAATGTTGGTCGGGGTTGTTCTTCAGTCCCAAGGTTGATTTCTTTCAACTCATTAACCATTAATATAATTTCATCCTCAAATTCTGGCATAGCATTTTCTATTAGTGGGTCAGAAGAGTCATCCTCTATATCAAGGCAATCCTCTCCTGATTCACTAGTAATAACCATACGAAAATCTGAATCATCAACTGGTCCGACTGTACCAAATCCAAGACCATCTTTTGAGTTGGGAGTTCAACTTTTAACACTCTATAACTTTTCAAAATGTTGTAACTTATACTTTGGCATTTGTTTTGGCAAATGTCCTTGTTGAATTAACTTTTGTACGTAAGATAAAAAGTAACCAAAAGGTAATTCCATTATCATTAGGATCATCATTAAAATTTACATGATTTTCTATATTAGTTGAGGTAGAAGCACAGTAAAATTGGATCGGCTTTGAACCAACACTGTGGACTTCTTTAACCTTTAAAGTCTGGACCTTTTGAGGGAGGATTGGAGCAAGGGTCATACTATTCACATAGTGGTTTATCCGATCATACATTATCTCATATTTGCTTTACTCTGCATCTTCTAAGGATATCTCGTAATGAGGTTTCCTCTATCTTGTCAACATTATTTTATCTTCGGAACTATCTTCATCACAGATGTTGATGGTTGGCTTAGTCCGTTCAATGATTAAGTTGGTCCTTGCTCGTCCACGTCCCCAGCCTCGACCTCAGGTACGCGAACTAAAAGAACCTCCACCAACTTGTTATAAGAGAGGAGTGGAAGCTCGCTGAAGCAGATTTGAATGGCCCTATCACTTTGCTTCTTCTAGATCTTTACTTTTGTTTGTTGCAATTTCGTAAGAGAAGACAGTTTTCTTTGAAGGTGCGTACTAGGCAGCATCATCTTGAATGCCTACTTCATGAACTGAAAACGGTTGTAGGTCTCCTTTGATGCAATGTTCTTGACCTTCTTCGTAGTACTTGATGCATTGGTGTAGAGATGATGGAACCATGTTGTGTTCATGAATCCACGGTCGACCAAATGGAGCGTTGAAAGAAGTCTCGACGTCAATGATATGAAACTTGACAGTTGTTGATAGTTCTCCAACCTTCATAAATAATGTAATTGATCCAAGGGCACTTTCTCCCTTTTTTTTGAATCCTATTAGCATCATTTTATTAGCCGTAAGCTCTTGAGCTTCAATGTCCAAATAGGTCAATGTTTGTAGAATCATCAAGTTGAGTGATGCTTCAGGATCTACTAAAACTCTAGACAACACAAATTTGCTGATGTTAACGGATATGTAGAGTGGTCGGTGGTACCGAGCAGCAAATCTTCATCTATGAAGGTCACCCCAGGCTGTTCTTTCAACGAGTAAACTTCATCTGAGATTGTGCTGGCCAACTGAGCTAAGCAAATCTCTGGGTCGAGCAATGCTGTAACCAGATACTCTCATCTCCTTTGATAGGATCAGAAAGCCATAGATGCTTAATCGGGCCGACAACTTCCTAAAATGAGCTAGCACATTGTAATCCACTTTGTGTGGTCCTCGAATTTTCTCTTGGTTGTGTGTTTCTTCCACTGGTGGAGGTGGAGGTATTTCTTCTCAAGTTACTATTTTTTTTCCATTATCAACTGGAGCTGTTCTCGGGGGTAACACTTTCCTACTCCTCAAGTTTATTTTTGTAATTTTATCTTCTTGAGATATCATTGTTGAATCTTACAGTGTTTCTTCTTTGTCGAAAATATCTAAGTTGATGGCAAGCGGCGCACCGTGGTGCTCGAGGTTTGGTTCCTCACTTCCGGTGTTACTGTAGCTGGTATCATTGATTTCTTCTTTGATCTATTAATGAGTTTGTCGAACTTAAGTATGATTTGAGGATCATTTTGGGAATTGAAATTGAAGTTAGATTGGTCATAATCGATTATGTCATGACTAGAAACAGTTAAAACGTAGATGAAATCATGATCATTGTATTCATAAGACCCGAGAGGGGCAAAAAGAAAATCATACAAAGTTAAGGGCTCGAGGATTTTTTTCCCCAAATCTGAGACAACCAGTCTAGCAGAGGCAGCCCTTATCCCACGCTCCGTGCTATCAATCTTTGTGGTAGTGTTCTTCTTCTTCCTTGTCTTTGACGATGATGGCTCTTGTGGTGAAATCTTCATCTCGGTCTTGGCAGACTTAAGTTCTTGAACGGAGGCTTGTTTTGACGCGTTCTAGATTTGATTCAATATTTTCAGGGACAATTTGCTCTAAATCATACTCCATCCATCCTTTCCAATGTATGTGGAAGATTGTTTCGATGAATTTCGGATTTGATTTAAGACCTTCTTGAGTTTGTCCGAAGTTGTAATCCATCCCTCTTTTTCTGTATACAGATCAATCAGGGAGAGTGCTTCAGTCGAAATCATATTTATAGAAACATTTTAGGGTTGTTTTTAATATTCTTTCAGAATCATTATATTCCCTTCTTTAAGATTCTTTTTGAGCCAATCCTTAAAGATGAAGCATTCTTCTATAGTATGTCCAAGCAATCGTTGATACGAGCACTAATTTGTTTGATCTTTCTTGTCAACATCCTCAGGCTTCTTTGGCTCTGGTAGTTTGAAGTCAGGTTTCTTCATTAGACTTTTGAACATTTTAGATACAGCTTCATCTTTGAAAGAATATGCCATTTTCTACCGTTCTGCTAGAGCTATTCTCTTATTCCCTGTTTGAGGTGACTCGTCTTGAGGTGGTTGCTGGTTGGACTGGCTATTCTGTTTTTGAGCGTGCTGTGATGATGACTGAGGAGGATTTTTTGCATATAACTTCACTGATTGTTTTCCTTTATCGACAGTCGCTACAGTTCCCAAATTCTTTTCAAATACTCTGGTTGCTTTAGATTTCTCGTGGGAATCCATATGTTTGATTTCTTCGTGAAGACAGCTGTCTTACAGAGTAGCTTCTCGATGGATTTGATGGTGAGTCCCTTGAGCATGAAAGCTACTGGTCCATGAATGCTTTTGAGTAAAATCTCAATTGCATGTTGTTCCTGTAGTTGAGGTTCACACTTCATGCTAAGGTTTCTCCACCTTAAGATATAATCCACCAAAGTCTAGTTGGGCTTTTGCTTTTCCATCACGAGCTCTTCTATAGAGACATGATGTTGACCTCCGACAAATCTTTTCACAAATAATTGTTCCAGCTTAACAAATGTTTTTACTGATCCGTTGGTCAAATCGGCATACCAATCGAAGGAAATCCCTCACAGGCTGCTCGCAAACTGTTGAAAGATGCCTCACTATTTTTTGTTTTTCCACAACTTGCTCAGACATGTGCTAGTGTTGTTTGGGATTTCCAATTTCATCAAATATTTTAAATTTTGGGAAAACAAAACTCTTGGGGAAGGGTACGTCATCCAATTCTTTCGGGTAAGGTCAACCCTTTAGAGACAATGCACTGCCCTTAGATTGGGTTAAAGGCTCACAAACTTGCTCGATCAAATGCTTAAATTCTTTCTCTGGGATGGCACCAGATTGAAAATCCTTCTTTTGTTGCTCATCTCTGTTTGCCGAGGCAACTTCTCTTTATTCATCTGTAATGTGTATTATCTCTAGTTCGTTGATATCTGGAGATGCTATTTGCGGTGCTTGTGATTACCCTTGAATGGTGGCCATGGTGGTCATGGCTGTGACCATCTCTTCTATCATTTTCTCCAGTTGACTGACTTGTTCATCCCTTATGAGGATAGCCTTGCGCAGCTCATCTAAGACGTTCTGTTCAACGAGAGGTTGAGCCTTATGCACACATGTAGTGGCTCTGGTTTTGATGACATGGACAACCTTCTTTAAGGTAGTCATTATAGTCAAAAACTTCATCATTGTTGTCGATGGAAACTCTGTGTTCTCGAGCCAACTCAAAAAGCTCGGTCCTGAGCTTTTCAACTTTTTCTTCAATCCCTGATTCTTGGATTGACTTAAGATCTGGAGGACTCGTCTGGACCTCCTCCTCTTGTTCTTCCATTTCACTAGAAATCATTGCGACGATGTCAGATACTTCAGACCCTGGCTTCATTCCATGATCTTGCCCTACGGGCTTTCTGGTCTGTATTGGTACAGCGACCTTAGGTATCCATACCTTTTTCTTTGATGATGATGTCTCAAGATGGAGTGTCCTAGTTGCAACATCGGTATGTCAAGGAAGAATATGCTCCCCATGACATAGACCAGCTACAGTATCGGGTAATTCCTTTGTCTTTTCCTTTAGAATTTTAGGAACATCCTTGTAGTGGGTGATTGATAGGATTCTTGGACCCAGTCTTGACTTAACCGGTCGAGAGCCTGCAGTCTTGACAACGATAGACTTGGTGGTGACTATGGTAGTATCAACTCTGCTCCCCAAGCGAAACTAGACATGAATGCGAGTAGATGAAGCCTCAGTGAAGTTTTGAGATTGCTTGGCTAATCTGACTTCTATTAAAATTTCTTTCTTGATGCTAGGGGATATTGCATGTCCCTCTCGTTTAAGTAGTTCACTGGCTGAACAATCTTTCTTGATGGCTAGCTTCTAATAAATTGAACTAATTCAGGTGATAGGAGTATGTTTCTTTCTCTCTACACCCTGTCCATGAAGTGACGGTAATGCAGTGACAATCTTCTGGATACTTTTGTACCCATTGGTATCCATCAAAGGATGAAACCTATTTCCCCACAGAAGTGGATATGTTTCCAGTAATTCTAACTCCTCTTTGTGAGGCTCCTCATCAGTAGGTACATCCTTAGGAGCCTGAGCTTTAGTGGCCCTCCGAACTCTCTTGCTACAGTTTCTCCTTTGATTCCGGGTTAGTTGTGCAGTCTTTGAACTTGACCCAATTTTGAACACTGATGGTGGGACAGTTACTCCCTCAGTTGGATCTTCAGTGTTCATTATTTCTTTCCCCTTAGTAGTAGCGGGGATAGCAGGCTTGGTAGGTGCCATGACGACAACAGTAGTTTTGGATTTCTTGTAGGAAGGGAAGTCCTGAAGACAGTTCAGGTCAAATTCACCAAACGGCTCCTGAACTTCTAGAGCGGTGACTTTCATCACGACGAACGGAGCCTTCCAGAGGATAACCTTGAGGTCTTCAAATCTACCTCCAAACTTAATGGTTGGAGCAAAGTTGCGAGATTCATGGCTTGTCGACAAGTTGCAAGAAAAGGTCAGCATTGGGTAGGCCATTGCAGTAGCTTTAAAACAAAAAATTTTGGGGTTAGCTATATGGCCAAAACCTTGTAATCTTTAGTGCAAGCATTGAAAATTTACAGAGGTTGGTTTGTAGACAGGCTAAGTCTTAGTTTTTGTGGGAATTTAAAATTTTTAGTATAAACGTAATTTGAAAGTAGAAATAAAATTAATTATTATAAGAAAATTTTAAAGCGCGCGCAGCACAACACAATTTCATTTAATTTGTAAAATAGAAAATCAGATTTGGAAGAGAGATGTGAAGTTTTTAGGACCCAGTGCGAGACCCATTTAGCAACTCACAATGCCCAGGTGGAACTAGTCCACCAACACACCTATTTGGGTCCGACCCCTCATGAAGATTTAAAGAGTCTTTAATGGCCTTCTGAACCCCTCTGTCAAAGGTAATTGAATAGACAATCCTAAAGTCCAAAGAGTTGGTGGTACTTTCCCGAGACAGAAATAGGTAAAGTATGTCAACAGAAGAAAGGTATTTTGGTCCAAGAGGGACATGGACACAATACCGATATGTTAAGATAGTACTTTCTTGATTTGCATGAAAAGAAAAACTTGTCCCCAACAAAGTCGCTAGAAGATGCCGACACTATTTTTGGTTGGAGGAGTTGCCCGTAAGAAGCTGTCAGTCCCGGAATAAAATCCCATCGCCCGCTTTGGAAGGACGTTTTAATTTACATATAGATTTAAGTTTAGAAAAATATGAAATCAATCTGACCCCATATTCTTCGTAGTTTAAACGAAAGAGTGTTATACCTCAAATCCTGTATGTATCCTGAAGGATAAGCACAAGACTTGAGGGTGAGGCTCCATCAAATAAACTAAGTAATATATGACGTTCGTTTGGTCTGGGAAACTATTTTATTTGTCGATAATTTCCTCTATTTATTATAAAGGATTAAGCAGGGTTTATATTAAGCTTAGTTCGGATGACCTTCCTATAAGGGCAAGCCCCTATAGTTAATTACAACATAGATAACCGAAGTCACCTAAGAATACTCTCGATAAAAATAAAAAAAATATTAATTTCAAGGATTTCAAAAGGATAGGACTTTTCAACAAAATCGGATAAAGAGGTGTGAAATGGGATTGACTCAAATTTGGAGCCTTTTGTTTTTGGAATCTAAAGGTGGAAGATCTAGGGGATGACATAAATTCAGAGGAAAAACCTAGGTGACTTTCCAGTCTATTATTAAGGTGTTTTATCCTGCCAATTTTATTAATTTAGGGCTTACATTTGTATGGAACGATCACAAAAATAACTTGAAATTTGTGAGGACTGAGGTCACGACGAACGACAACCTCGAAATCCTAAGACTAGTTAGGGCTTATATTGTACAACAGAGCTGTACAAAGGCCCAATGATGAGGTGAGGATTTATCTTGCATAACCAGACAACCTAGAAATTCTATGGCTTTGTTATTGAATTTTAAGGAAAGAAATTTGATTTAGTTGGGGAAGATAGGTTTTGCTGTTGAAGATGGCCGTGTTGCCCACCATGCTAGCTCCAAGCTCCTTGTCGTGGCAAGTTTAAGTTTTCTAGGGTGTCAAGTTGTGATGTCAAATTAGATGACCCTATGGTTTTAGTTCTTTAAATTTTATGGGGGATGTTAAAGTTGAATAGAGCGACATCAGTTTGGATCCTACAGTTCCCTCATCCTGGCACCACTATTTTCTATTAGATTCACTTAGTCCAAAAAAATTTACTAAACTCAACTTAATGAGTTCCATAATTTCATTTAGACAGTCGGATACCTTGTTAGCAACCATAGGTTACATGCTCTGAGGGATTCCATCCAATAGAGACATATTAATTTAGTTGTAGTTGTTTTTTTGTGTGAAGTTTGTGAATAAATTTTGAGTTTTGTTTTATTTTGAATGTTGTGATGATGATTTTTATCTTGATTGATTTTAGTTTTAATTTTAGATTTGGTTTTGTGACTATCCTGACAGTTTTAGTTTTCATGCAGGGTGACATCGTTGTTTAGCATGCAAGTTTGTGTTAACTTCAAAAGTACAATATAAAAGTACAAGAAAGACGACACTGTAAACTATAAAAGCCTACCTGGCGAGTCTTCTCGTTCCATCATCTGAAACTCAGAAATGCATGTGAGGGCATTTTATATAAAGTGGAAAAGCAAGGTTTTGGTTATCTACCCAACCGTAGATCATATTTTGGTGGGTCCTTATTTGATTTAAGGATGATTTTGTTAAGCAAAGCTCATTAAGTTTAATAGAGCCCTAAGGTATCCAATAGGTCTGGATAAAGAAGCCGGTCCATGCTTCTCTCTCACTACCTGGTGAAAAGTCAAAAGCTCATTTAAAATTATTATGTTTCTTAATAAATCCACCCTATAAAAATACTTCTAATGCTTAGTGAACATTAATGTTTCAAGTATTTCTATGAGTAGGGTAATTATTGCTTGTAATTTAATTTGTAAATTATATGGGTGAAAACCCTTAAAGGGGCAAGTTAATGTTATCAAATACATTTACCCAATTCTAATTTGGGCTTGTAGTGCTCCAAAGGTGTTCAATTTTAGTTATGTTCACTTTTCTAATCTTCATTTAATCATATTTAATTTAGCCTATATCACTACTAAGTTCTTTAAACCTAGGTGGATATTTAAAATTTTTTTTGAAAAGGTTGAATTTTAAGTGATGATGATTCATTTTTTGAAGATCTTTTAAGCATCAAATAGGGGTATTAAATTAATAAGTTATCAACACCCAAAATCATACCCTTAAGTCTAGGATCATTTAATTTACTAGAATTCCGAATTTTAAAAATTTAAGGAGATTGCAAATTTATCCTTTAATTAATAAAAATTAGATTGGTTTTGACCAATTATTCCCATTATGTTTCAGTCATCCAAACATGTTAATTAAGATGAGAGGTTACCCTTTTCCCTCTTTGAATTAAGCCTAAATGTTAATTAGGCTAAATTTCTGAAATTACACTTTTGCCCCTAATGCTCTATCACTTCATAATTTGTCAAATTTAATTCAAATCACTTTGAAAATTTCATCCCACCTCACTCATGGGTTAATTAAGACATCAGAGGAGAAAATGTGATTTTTCAAAATTTAATTTAATTTACATAATTATTTTTATGCAGAAGCAGGATTTTTTAAAGAAAATTCCATAACTTTACCAAGGTAACCCTTGAAATTTTTACTGGAGGTTAGATCAGAGAACCATTTGGACCAAATTTCATGCTTTATTGAGTTATATTTGAATTATTAGAATTATTTTAATTTTTGGAGTATTTATTATTTAAAATATTTTAAGAGTTGAAGTTTAAGTTTTATGCTTTTGAAAAATCTTTCTGAGGTTAGAGAACATAGAGAAGTAAATTTGACATTTTTCTAATTTTTCTTTGACTTATTGGAATTATTTTAGTTAAAATCCATTTTTAGCCTTTAAAAATTACTTTAAGCTTTAAAATTCAATATCTTCATTTAGAAAGTGAGGAAAAATATTCCAACTATTCTTAAATGCTTACAAAATAATTTAGAGCATTTCCATGAATTTTATTGCTTTTGTGACTTTTATCATTTTTAAATTATCTAAAATATTTAAAAATAGGCTAAAAATGAAGTTTTTATTTTAAATACTATTTTATTTTTAGAAAATTTTTCTGATCACAGAGAACTCCAAAAACTAATTTTCATAATTTTTTGAGTTATATTTTGATTATTAAAAATCATTTTAGTGTCAAAAAAGCCATTTGACTTGGAAAATCAATTTGAGTTAACAAATGAGATCAAAATGTTTTAAAATTTTTATGGGGAGTTTTCTAAGTCTTAAACAACAGTAGAGATGAAAAATCAGGTCATTTTAACATCTGTATTTCCCAAAATTAATTATCTTTATGTTTTAGGGTTGGTGAAAATTAGTTGCATTCTTAATGACTTAACCCATGAAATATTTTCCAAAGGTTTCTTTGGTCACTTTAGACCATCCAAAATTTTCTTGGAAATTTCTAAGCAACATGCTAATTGTTGTGATTAATTTATACAAATAATAGACATATGCTTGAAAAATATGGATCTCTTTCTAGAGTTCTCTCTGAATTTGGAAAAATCAAAGAATGTTCCCCATGACAGAGACAACAACAAGCCAAAATATCAAACCATGGTGAAATGTCTACATGCATGGAGAATTAAAAGACTCAAAACAATATTTATTTAATTAAAAATAAAGCATGCATCAAATAATCTTCAAACCATATCTACATTGTTCTCCTCTATTCACTAAGCACTAGGGTTTTTTTATTTTCTTTTTATGATTTTTCTACACCAAGATATGAATTTTCAAAATTTAGGGACATCTTTTGATTTATTTAAATCCATATTTATCTATTTAAATGTGTGTTGCCATTTTAACCTACAGCGGCTCCAAAGCTCCACGTGGCGCACTCCTATTTGACGTTGTCATCCACCTCAGTGGTGACTAGGCCCGTGGTTCGTGTAAGGAAGCACTGTCAGGCTTGATCTCTTCCGTTGATGAGATAAATGCGCGATCAGACAGCTCTCTGTCATCATCCAAAATGGCCTAGCCTGAGGATCGTCCATCTTTATGCATCGATATCCCCCTAATTTCTCAAACAAATTGAATGAATTTTTTTTAAAAAAATGCTCATCTAGACTAGAGGAACATATCTATACAGTTAAGATGCCATGAATATAAGCCTAATTAAATGGAGAATCAAAGTAGCCTTGGGAAGAGAGGGACTTCAATACCTTTGCTCTGCGAATGAAAGCTTCAATCAGAGGTGCTTGACATGTTCGTTGAGGTTCAAGGAGGCTAGATATTGGACTTCTTGCTGTGGTGAAAGGTCTAGGTATGAATTCAACTAAGCTCGATTTCAGGTGTTGGTCTAGAGCTATGTTAGGGTCTCTGTGGAAGGGAGATTTGATGGGGCTTCTTCTTCTTCTTTTCAAAGTCAGCCCTTACCTTCCGACTCCCTCTTTCAAGATTGATCATTAACTTTCAATTCTCATTTTTAAATCAGTCTTTAACATCGATTCACTCCTTCGAGGCCCATCCTTAATTTTCAACCCTCTCTCTTGAGATTGATCCTTAACTTTCAATTCTCATTTTAGAATCAGTCCTTAACTTCTGATTCCTTTCTTCTTTTGAGGTTGGTCCCTAACTTTTGACCCTCTTTGGAAATTAATACCTAAACTTCAATTTCCACTTTAGGGTCAACAAATACATACCGATTCCCATCCTCTATGGATGCTTAGAATTTGCTAACTCAAAACAAACTCTCCAATCCCTAGCGTGAGTTATTACGTCTTGACTTCGATCAAGTATTCATTTGCTAACTCCCCAGCAAAAACAAATAACACAGACAATTCTACACTTCTTATGCGTCTTTTAACTTAGGAGTTTGTATTGGTTTTGTTGATCTCATCGGTCAACGTCAATACGTGCGGTTTTCTTGCCCAACACACCACACCTATTGGGGGTCCATTTGTTGACCTCACTTTTGGTTGAGGTTTAGTTCTTCCTCTTTAGTTGCATGGGGTCTAGGAATAGGACTTTCCTATTAAATATTCATAGAAAACTAGAAAAGCAACCCTCACCATTAGAAATTCCAAACTCCTATTTAATCAACTTGAAGCTCTACATATTGGTCCTAACCTCTTCCACTTTGTAGGTGGGGTCACTATGAGGGAACTCAAGGAGAGTTCCTATAGGACTGTTTGACCTTAAGGTTGACCCTAGGTGTTGGTCTAGAGCTCAGGTGCTCACTACAATCACATCATTCACAATCACTAACAAATACAAACCCAAAACTTCTTGACTTTGATCCCTTAATCCTTTAAGAGACTCATGTAGATGGTCCCCTAAAACCTCTGGGCCTATGATAGGGTTTAGCTAAAACCGGTACATAGGAGACCTAAATGGGGTTTCTATTGGTCCATGGTTTATTTATGGTGGTTAGCTCCACAATTCTACCAAAGATACACAACTTGGTCTTTTGCCCACAAACTCTCCCAAATTACCTAAATACCTTTGAAACCCTAAGTTTGGCCAAAGTTCCCAAATTTACCCAAAATACCCAAATTTATTAAAAATTCATTTGAAACCTCTTGAAAATACCCAAATTACCCAAAATCAGAAAAAAATGCCAAATTGCCAAAATACCCCCTCTTAGCCCAAAATTTCAAAAATTTCCAAAAATCCTTAAAATTTCCAAAAAATTCCAGATATTCCCAATTTTATTTTTCTCAACTACCACATGACCCAATTTGGCTAATTTGACCAACTTTGTCCAAAACCACCAAATTGCCGTTAAAAGTTCCAATTTCCCTAAATTCACCTCAAATGTCCATCAATTTGGTCCCAATTTCATAAATTTCAATCCTAAACTTAAATTCACCTTCCATGTGACCAATTTAAAAAAAATCCAAGCTCAATTAGCCAATGCTTTGAGCCCAATTTTGATTTAGGTTAAAGCCTCAATTTTTCCCACATGAACTAATCTCACCCAATTAGGCACATAGCTCATTCAATTTGCCACAATTTATGTTGAATACTCTTCATAACATTCCTAACCATCAAACTTGACCTTCAATTGGCCATGGTGAAGCCTCAATTTTATTTAATTTCAGCTTAAGTCAAAAGCCCCAAATTTTGCCCCAAATTGGCTATGCCTCCAAATTTCACCAAATTGATTGCCTTAACCCCAAAATTGGCACCTAACTAATGTTGAAAACTCTTCATCACATTCCTATTGACCATTCTCAACAATAAATTTGGACTTAGCCCGAGCTAGACTCAAGTCTAGCCCAGCATGCCCAAATTCACCAAAATTCCAAAAACCTTCAAATTGAAAGCCCAATTGAACTTAAAATCCTTTCAATCCTTCACAAAAAATGTTCATGACAATCATCTACATCAAATGCATCAATAAATTGGGCCAAATAACACGGCTAGCCTAGCTCAAACCCAAGTCTTGGTCATTTGCACCCACTTGGACCCAAGCACCAAAATTGACCTAGACATGTCAAATTGGTCAAGGCAAGGCTACCACAGCCAAAATTTGGACAATAATGATCTAGTCAAACCCCATGGAACTATCTAAATTAGCCATGGACCAAGGGATCCCCAACTCAAGGGATTTCATTGCATATTTGCTTAAGCCAAGGATATTTTTGCCAAAATTAAACACCAACACATTTAATTGCTATGACATATTCCCCCAGTTCACCTGACCTCCTAGCCACCTCCTCTGGCCTCGCCGATCGGCCTAGTGGATGGAAAATGTCCAAACTGAGAGCCACCCCCATGGAATCAAACCCAATTCAAACTTAGACGCCACCTCATTCAAATTAAATGTTAGAGCCTCTCATCCCTCCACCTAAACAACAGTTTTCACCACCCAATTGGCCATGAAAGCCACTCAAAAGCCCATTTCATATAAAGCTTACCTTCATGGCCATGGAGGGAGTGCTAAAAAATTTTCAGAGAGAGCCCTCCAAATTACTCCTAGAGACTCTTTGAGACCTCCTCATTGCAACAAACCACCACATTGCCTTGAATCCCTTTGTCGGAGTTTAATTTTTGAGCTTAAAACCTTGTTGGAGACAGAACAGAGCTCTCCACACCTCTACACTCCACCAAAATCAAATTAAACTCACCCACACCTTTACCATAGTGAAAGAAGAAGAAGCTCCTTCAAAGCCCCCTCATACAAAGCCCCTAGCTAACGCTAGACCAAGACCTGATATGAAGCTTGGTCGAATTCATACCTAGGCCTTTCACCACAATAAGAGGCTTAATCCCTAGCCTCCTTGGACCTCCATGAACATGCCAAGCACTTATGATCGAAGCTTTCCATCTTAGAGCAAAGGTATTTAACTCCCCCTCTTCCCGAGCCTATTTTGATTCTCCATTTGATTAGGCTTAATTTAATTGCATGATTACCATATGGATGCATTCTTCACATTTAGACGAGCATTTATAAACAAACTGCACTTAATTTAGTTAAGAAATGAGTGAGAACATATGCTTTGAAAATGGATGTTTCTCGGGCTAAGGCATTAAGGAAAATGATGGGAAGCTGTTTGATTGCGCGTTTATCACATCAACGGACGAGAACTAGCCGGATAGCGCCATCATACATGAACCGCGGGCCGAGTCAGCGCTGAGGTGGATGGAAGCGTTGAATCAGAGCATGTCACGTGGAGTTTCAGCGCCTCCTCGGATCTAGTCAGTGTCGCGTATTTAAATAGATAAATAGGGTATTTTCTGATTTAAATAAATAGCCCTAACTTTAAAAATCCATATCATGGTGTAGAAAAATCACAATAATAAACTAAAAATACCCACTTGCTTAATGAATAGAGAGGAATAATGTGGAAATAATTTGATGTTTTTTTATGTATACTTTATTTTTAATTAATTAAATATGATTTTGAGTCTTTTAATTCACCATGCATGTAGACATTTCACCATGACTTGAATTTTTGGCATGTTATTGCCTCTATATTGAGGAGCATCCTCTGATTTTTTTTAAGTCATAGGATATCTCTAGACAGAGATCCATATTTTCCAAGTCTATATCAATTATTTACATAAATTAATCATAATAATTAGCATGTTGCTTAGAAAAATCTAAGAAAATTATCAAAGGTTTGTTATGACCAGAGAACCCTTTGGAAAATATTTCATAGGTTAATACATTAAGAATGCACTTAATTTCCACCAACCCTAAAACGCAAAGAAAATTAATTTTGGTAAACTAAACATATAAATGACTTAATCTTTAATCTTCATTGTGAACTAATGTTCAAAGAACTCCCCATAAAAATTTCAAAACATTTGAAGCTCATTTAATAACTCCAATTGATTTTTCATGTTAAATGCTATTTTTTTTACACTAAAATGATTTTTAATAATTAAAATATAACTCAAAAAATTATAAAAAATTGTTTTTAGAGTTCTTTGTGATCAAACAAAATTTCCAAAAATAAAATGGTAATTAAAATATAAACTTCATTTATAGCCTATTTTTATTATTTAAATAATTAAAAAATGATAAGAAACACAAAAAAATAATAAAATTAATGGAAATTTTATAATTTTTTTTAATCACTTAAGAACCATTAGAATGATTTTCCTAATTTTCTAAGTGAAGATATTAAATTTTGAAGCTTAAAATAATTTTTATAGGCTAAAAATGAATTTTTACTAAAATAATTCTAATAATTCAAAGAAAAATAAAAAAAAATATGAAAGTTGTTTCTCTAGGTTCCTTGATAATAAAGAGATTTAATAAAAATATAAAACCTAATTTTTCACATTTAAAATATTTTATACTTAATAAATACTCCAAAATTTAAAGTAATTCTTAAAATTCAAATATAATTCAATAAATCATGAATTTAAGGCCTAATGGTTCACTGGTCTAAAATACATCCAGTAAAAATTTTCAAGGGATTAGGCTTTGCCTTGGTCATGTTAGGGAATTTTCTTTTACAAATCTTATTTCTTGCATATAAATAAATATATAAATTAAATTAAAATTTGAAAAATCACATTTTCACCTTTGCTGTATTAATTGACCCATTAGTGAGGTGGGATGAAAATTCCAAAGTCATTTGAATTACATTTGACAAATTATGAAGTGATAGAGCCTTAGGGGCAAAAGTGTAATTTTGAAAATTTGGCCTTAATCAACATTTAGGCTTAATCAAGAAGGGAAAAGGGTAACCTATGATTTCAACTAACTTATTTGGATGATTTAAACAAAAGGGGATCAATTAGTAGAAACCAACCTCACTCTTTCATAATCAAGGGATAAATTTGTAATTCCTTAAATTATTAAAATTTGGAAGTCTATTAAATTAAATGATTTTAGACTTAGTGGTATGACTTTGGAAGTTGATAACTAACTAATTTAATACCCCTACTTGATGTTCAAATGACATTTAAGTCTTTTGAAAATGAAAAATTATTATCACTTAAAAATTCAACTTCCTTCAAAATAACCAAGACATCTACCTAGGTCTAAAAGGTTTAGTAGTTACTTAAGCTAATATCAAGTTTGACTAAAAAGGGATAAAAAAATGAATATAAAGTAAAACACATTTGAACACCATAAGCCCAAGTTAGAACTCAAATTGGCTATGTGTTTCAATAACACTGACATGCCTTTTTAAGGTCCTTCACTCATATAACTCTCAAATTAAATTATAAGTGATAATTACCCTACTCTTCAGGATAATTGAAACATCAATGTTCACTGAACATTAAAGGTATTTACAGGATGAATTATTAAGCAACATAATAAGTTTAAAAAGATCTTGAGAATTTTCACTATGCAGTGAGAGGGAAGCATGAACCTGCTTCTTTCTCTAGATCTGTTGAATTCCTCGGAGATCTACTAAACTTAATATGTTTTGGCTTAACATAAATCATCCTTAATCAAATTAATATGGGCCACCAAGATATGACCTAGGGTTGGGTAGATTACTAAAACCATACTTTTTTTCTTTATATAAAATTCTCTCACATGCATTTTGAGTTTCAGGTGGTGGAACGAGAAGACTCGCTAGGTACGTTTTTTATAGTTTACAGTGTCGTCTTTCTTGTACTTTCATACTATACTATTTATGCTTACAAAACTTGCATGCTATACAACAATGTCACCCTGGTTGAAAACCAAAAATTTTAGGATAGCCACAAAAAAAAAACCAAAATTAAAATCAATCAAGATAAAAATCACCTCCAAAATATTTAAAATATAAGACAACTCAAAATTTAATCACAAACATCATACAAAACAACAATTACAACTAAATTAAGACGTCTCTATCAGATGATTTGGAATCCCTCTAAGGAGATAACTTACGATTGCTAACGAGACTTCCCACGGTCTAAATAAAAATTATGGAACTCATTAAGTTGAGTTTAGTAAATTCATTTGGACTAAGTGAATGCAAAAAAAATAGTGGTGCCAGAACGAGGGAACCGTAGGATCCAAATCAGTGTCGCTCTAATCAACTTTAACATCGCCCATAAAATTTAAAGAACTTCAACCATAGGCCCACCTGATTTGACATCATAACTTGACACCCTAGAAAACTTAAAATCATCACGGCAAGGAGCTTTGAGTTGGCATGGTGGGCAGCATAGCCATCTTCAATAGCAAAA
>NEWO01000066.1:1058888-1081661 GCA_003013225.1 Phalaenopsis aphrodite
TGTGTGTGTGTGTGTATAAATTAAAATGCCCTTCCGAAGTGGGCGACAGGATTTCAATTTTGGTGACCGACAGCTTCTTGCGGGCAACTCCTTCAACTTTTTAGTGCCAAAATTGCATTTAAAGTCTCATAAGAAGATTGAGATTCTAAAGTTTGTCCCAATGAGTTTTCCTTAAGCACAGGTGGTGTCTAAGAATAATGCATTCCATATTGATTTGTTGTCGGTGCTATTTCGAGGTTTGTGGGGAGTTGCCCGTAAGAAGCTGTCGGTCACTGGAATCGAAATCCCGTCGGTCGCTTTGGAAGGATGTTGAAATGTGAAATCAAACTAACCCCATATTTTTTGTAGTTTAAATGAAAGAGCCTTTTACCTCAAACCCCGTATTTATCCCGAGGGATAAACACAAGACTTGAGGATGAGGCTTGATCAAATAAACTAAGAAATACATGACATCCGTTTGGTATGTGAAAACTTTATATTTTCTGACAAGTTCCTCTATTTAATATAAAGAATTAAATAAGGTTTATATTAAGCTGGGTTCGAACATGCTTCCTATAAGGGCAAACCCCTATAGTTAATTACATCTTAAATGCCCAATTTCACTTAAGAAGACTCTCGATAAAAACCAGGAAATATTATCTCCAAGGAATTTCAAAGGGTAAGACTCTTCAATGAGATCGGACATAGCGGTGCGAAAGGGGATTGGTTCAAATTTGGAACATTTTATTGTAGAATCCAAAGGAGGAAGAAATTAGAGGATGTCATGGATCCAGGGACAAACCTCAGTGACTTCCCAAGCAATCCTAATGTTTGGTTTAAATTTAGAGGAGAAACATTAAAGTATTTCATCCTGTGAATTTTATTAGTTAGGACTTATGTTTATGTGAAAAGATCACGCAAATAGCCTGAAAGATATGAAGGTTTAGGTCGTGACAAACGACAACCTCGGAATCTTAAGACGAGTTAGGGCTTATATTGTATAACAGGGCTATAAAAATTCCTAATAATAAGGATAGAATTTATGTTGCATAAGTAAGAAACCTTGAAGTCCTATGGTTTTATTGTTTAAGTCTAAGAAAGGAAGATTGGTTTAGCTGAGGAAGACCGATTTTGCTTTTGAAGATGGTCGTGCTGCCCAGCATGCTAGCTCCAAGCTCCTCACCGTGATAAGTTTGATTTTTCTAGTGTGTCAAGTTATAATGTCAAATCAAGTGGCCCTATGGTTGGAGTTGTTTAAAATTTATGAGGGCATATTATAGTTGATTAGATCGACACCGGTTAGGATCCTACGGTTCCCTCGTTCTAGTAGCACTATTTTCTATTGGATTTACTTAGTCCAAATGAACTTACTAAACCCAACTTAATGAGTTCTATAGTTTTATTTGAACCGTGGGAAGCCTCGTTAGCAACCGTAGGTTACCTTCTCCGTGGAATTCTCGATCATCTGATAGATACGTCTTAATTTAGTTGTAATTGTAGTTTTTTGTGATGTTTGTAATTAAATTTTGAGTTGTTTTTATATTTTTAATGTTGTGGGGGTGGATTTTATCTTGATTGATTTTAGTTTTGGTTTTGGGCCTTGGTTTTGGTTAACATGCAAGTTTATGTTGTCTTCATACAGGTAGGTAAATGCAAGTATAAAAAGAGACAACGTAAGCATAAAGAGAAGCATGTAAGGAAAATGCACAAGAAAGACGATACTATAAACTGTAAAAGCGTACATGGTGAGTCTTCTCGTTCCACCAACTAAAACTTAAAAATGCATGTTAAGGCATTTATGAAGAGGAGGAAAAGTAAAGTTCTAGTGGTTTTCTTAACTCTATGGAAAAGTAAAGTTCTAGTGGTTTTCCTTACTCTATGTTGTATTTTTGGTCAGTCCTTAAAGGTTTAATTGAGGATGATTTCATTGAGCAAAGTATATTAAGTCTAATAGACCTCTGAGGTATCCAACAAGTTAGAAGGAGGAAGCAGGTTCATGCCTCCCTCTCACCAACTAGTGAAAAGCCTCGAGTCCATTTAAACTTATTATGTTGCTTAATGCTTTATCCTATGAATACTTCTAATGCTCAGTGAACATTGATATCTTAATTATCCATACGAAAGGGGTAGTTATCATTTATCATTTAATTTGAAAATTATGTGAGTGAATTTCCTTAAAAGGCAAGTTGGTGTAACCTGAACACTTAGCCATTTTTATATTAGGTTTAATGGTGTTTCAATGATGTTTGATTTTGTTATGTTTATTTCTCTAATCATCATTTAGTCAATTTTGATTTGGCCTAAGTCACCGCTAAGCCCTTAAGACTTAGGTGAGTGTCTTAATTAGTTTTGAAAATGTTAAGCTTTAAGTGGTTACGATACATGATTTGAACTTTTATTTGAAAATCAAAATAGGGGTATTAAATTGATTAATTATTGACTTCAAAAGTCATACCCCTAAGTCCAGGGTCATTTAATTTTAATAAACTTCCAAATTTTAATAATTTAGAAATTTATTAACTTAATTCAGAAGGTGAGATTGGTTTATACCATTTAACCCCTTGTGTTCCAAACATCAAATAAATTGATTAAGATCAGAGGTTATCCATTTCCCTCCTTAACTTAAGCCTAAATATTAATTAAGGCTAAATTTCCAAAATTACACATTTTCGCCAAAGGCTTCTAACACTTCATAATTTGTTAAATTCAATTCAAATGACTTTGAAATTTTTATCTTACCTCATTCATGGGTCAATTAAGACATTAGAGGAGAAAATATGATTTTTTTTAAATTTAATTTATTTTATGTAATTATTTTCATGCAAAAATAGGATTTTTCAATGAAAATTCCTAACTTGACCAAGGTAAATTCTAATCCTTTAAAATTTTTATTGGAGGTAGATCTAGATCAGAGAAGCCTTTGGACCAAATTTTATGATTTTTTGAATTCTTTGGGATTTATTAGAATTAATTTAAATTCTAGGTAATTTAATAAAAATAAAATATTTTAATTGGTGAAATATAAGTTTTGTGTCTTTGAAGAATTTCTTTGAGGTTAGCGAACCCAGAGGAGCAAATTTCATATTTTTCTAATTTTTTATTGATTTATTGCAATTATATTAGTTTAAACTCATTTTTAGCCTTTAAAAATTATTTTTAAGCTTTGAAATTAAATATCTTTAATTAGAAGATCAGGAAAAATATTCTAATTGTTCCTAAATGATTAGGAAACAATTTAGAATATTTTCATGAATTTGATTTTTTTTTGTTTTTTATGAATTTTAATTATTTTAAATATTTAAAATAGGCTAAAAATCAAGTTTTTATTCTAAATATTATTTTACTTTTATAAAATATCCCAGATCACAGAGAACTCAAAAAGTTAAGTTTCATAGTTGTTTTAGTTATATTTTGATTTTTAAAAATCATTTAAGTGTCAAAAGTGATATTTATCTTTAAAAATCAACTCAAGTTATAAAATGAACTCAAAATATTTTGAAATTTTTCTAGTGAGTTCTCTGGATCATAAACCATAGTGGAGATCAAAAATCAAGTCATTTAAATGTTTATATTTTCTAAAACTAATTATTTTAGTGATTTAGTGTTTATAAAATTTAAGTGCATTTTAAATGACTTGACCCATGAAATTATTTCCAAAAGCCTCTCCGGTCATGGTGGACCTTCCAAAATTTTCTTAAAATTTTCTAAATAATATGCTAATTTCCATGATTATTTTAAGGAAATAATGTGCAAGATCTTGAAAAATATGGATCTCTGTATAGAAACCTTCTCTGACTTTGGAAAAATCAGAGGATGTTTCCCTTGACAGAGCCTACAACATGCTAAAATTTTAAGCCAAGGTGATGTATCAATATGCATGGAGAATCAAATGACCCCAAATAATGTTTAATTAATTAAAAATATTTTATGTATTGAATGGACTTGAAATTTATTCCACATTATTCTCCTTTATTCACTGAGCAAGAGGGTATTTTTATTTTATTTTAGTGATTTTTCTAAACAAAGTTATGGATTTTTGAAGTTTAGCGAGTTTAAAAATAATAAAAACGGGCCCTATTTTCCTATTTAAACCGTGCGTGCTGACTAGATCCTAGGCAGCTCTGAAGGCGTGTGTGGCGCGCTTTGGTTGAACGCTGCTGTCTACATAGCTACTGACTCGGTCTACAGTTTATGTTCCGAAGCGCTGTCCTGCTCGACCTACTCCGTCTACTTGAAATACGCTCGATCAAACGACTCCTCGCTATCGTCCCCGATAGAATGATCCTGTGACCATCCACACTAAAACCTTAAGATCTTAGCCTAGACTCAACCAAATCATCTCGTGTTTTGTCCTATGGACTCGTCTAAGTGAGACGAACACATCCATATGATAATCATGCAATGAAATTAAGCCAAATTAAATGGATAATCAAAACAGGCTCGGGACGAGGTGAGGTTTTATACCTTTTCTCTGAGAAGTGAAGCTTCAATCAGAGAGTTTTGGCACATTCTCTATGATCCAAAGAGGCTAGGTATTGAGTCTCTGGTCTTGGTGTGAGACCTTAGTATGAACTCGATCATGATCAGATTTGGGTATTAGTCTAGAGCTATGGTAGAGGCTCTGTGTAAGGAGGATTTTATGGGGCTTTGGCTTCTTTCACTATTGTGAAGGTGTGGGTATAGTTAATTTAAGTTTGGGTAGACTGTGGAGGTGTACTTGATTTTGTCCTAGTTTCCGACAATGTTTAAAGCTCAAAATTGAGCTCCGGTAATGGGAATTGGTGAGGGAAAATGGTCGGAATGCACTAAGAGGATCTTAGGGAAGCTCTGTATGAAGATTGGAGAGGCTTCACTAAAGAAATTTCAGCACACCTCGCATGGCCGTGGAGGTGAGTTTTTATAAAAATGGTCATGGGAGTGGCTCTCAGGGAATAAGCTTGGGTGCATTGTGGTGCTTAGGTGGAGGACAGAGGAGCTCCATCAATTAGTTTGGCTGAGCTGGCCTCTAGGCTTGATTTGGGTGGGGTGCCATTGGGGTGGCTCTTAGATTTGACCTTTTTTGGCCACTATACTGGTCGACCGGCCAGAGGGAGGTGGCTAGAAGCTCAGGGAACCCATGGGAATATGTCACAGCAATGTAGTGCAATAATACCTAATTTTGGAAAGGTTATCTTAAGCACATGAATTTTTGGAAATAATATCCCTTGATTTTGGGGACCTTTGGTCCATGGCTTGATTTAGGTGGTTTCATGGTGTTTGGACTGGTCACTAAGTCCAACTAATGGCTATGATGGAGTTAATTTGGTGACTTTAGGGTGGTTAGGTCACATTTAGTGCATGGGTCCAAATGGGTGCAAATGACCAAGTCTTGGGTTTGGTCTAGGCTAGCCATGTAAATTGGCCTAATTAATTATTTAATTTGGTGTATATGATCATAAGGAACAACTTTGGTGAAGGATGTAAGTGGTTTTGAGCTCAATTGAAGGGTAAATTTGAGGGAACTTTGAATTTTAGGCAATTTGGTCATGTTGGGCTAGGCTTGAGTCTAGCTTGGGTTAGCCTTGGGATAAGTCCAAATTTATTATTGTAAATGGTCCATAGAGAACCCATGAAGAGTTTTCAACATGAATTGGATGCCAATTTGGAGGTTAAGGATATCAATTCGGTGAAATTTGGAGACTTAGCCAACTTGGGGCCTAAATTTGGGAATTTTGGATTTAGGCCAAAATCAAATGGATTTGAGGTTTCACCAAGGCTAATTGATGATTGATTTTGATGTGTAGGATTGTTATGAAGATTTTTCAACATTAGTTGGGGCCAATTGATTAGGTTATGAGTTCAATTTTGTGAGATTAGGTTATATGGTCAAAATTGGGGTTTTGACCTAAATCAAAATTAAGCTCAAATCAAGGGGCAATTAAGCTTGGATTTGGTTTAGCTTGGCCATATTAAAAGTTAATTAGAGTTTAGGATTGAAATTGTGGTAAATTGAGATCAAATTGATGGACATTTGAGTTGGATTTGCGGAAATTTGGGTCTTTAACTCCACATTTGGGGATTTTGGTTAAAGATGGTCAAATTGGGTAATGTGGTAGTTGAGAGAAATGAAAATGGAAATATTTGGGATTTATTGATGTTTTCTAGGAATTTTTGGAATCTTTAGAATTTTGGGTTATAAAGGGGTATTTTGGTAATTTGGGGGTGTTTTAGGGGTAAAATGGTAGGTTGGGTATCTTGGTAGAGTTGGAGTGCCAACTACCATCAATAAGCCATGGACCAATGGAAACCCCATTTTGGGTCCTCTATGTAGTGGTCTTAGCTAAACCATAGCCCTAGGGCTGGTAGGTTTAGGGGACCATCTACATAAGTATTCCAAAAAGATCAAGGGACCTAGGCTAGAAATTTGAGGTTAGGGTTGTGACTGATTGTGAGTGTAGATGAGTGTAGTGAGTGCCTCAGCTCTAGACCAACATCTAGGGTCAACCTTAAGGTCTAGCAGTCCTAAGGGTGACTCATCTTGAGTTTCCCCCATAGTGACCCCACCTACTAAGTTTTTAGAGGTTGAGACCAACATGTGGAACTTTAAGTTGAGTAGAGAAGAGTTTGGAATTTCTAGTGGTGAGGGTTTCTAGTTTTCTAAGAATAGTCAGTAGGAAAGTCTTATGGCTAGACCTTAGGCTACTAAAGAGGAAAAACTAAACCTCAACCAAAAGTTAGGTCAACATTTCTCTTCTTTGATATAGTAGCTATTTGGGAATCCAATATAAATATTACATCAGAATCATGAATACTAGCTACTTCATTGGATTTACCTTTCTAGTAGGCCATTGAAAATTATTAATAGCCATCTCTTTAATTAAAGAATATTCTTCTTCAAATTGTTTTGACATGAACAATCCACCAGCAACAGTGTCAATTATTGATCTAAGAGATCCAACCAATCCCTTATATAATGTTTAAAATATTAACCAATCTGGAAATGCATGACGTGGACACATCCCAAGGAGATCCTTAAATATTTCCCAAGCTTCATAAATTGACTCCCCTTTAAACTGATGAAAGGATGTAATATCATTTCTAAGCTTACAAATTTTTGTAGCTGAGAAATATTTGGAAAAATTTTTTTGTGATAAGCCTCCCCAAGTTCTGATAGATGTAGGTGCTAATGAGTTTAACCACATCTTAGCTTTATCCCCTAATGAAAAAAAAAAGTCTAAGTCGACGACATCATTTGACACTCCATCATACGTAAATGTAGCACACAATTCTGTAAAACTAGCAAGGTGTAAGTTATGATCTTCTGTTGGTGTTCCCCCAAACTGATTGTTTTGTATCTTTTGGAAAATAATAGGTTTAAGCTCAAATTAATTGACAGCTACAGTAGGGTTTTGTATACTCAAGTAAATTTCATCTATTGTAGGATTAGCATAATATCTTAAGGGTTTCTAATGATGTTCATTTTTCGAATTTCATGAGTTGCAAGCCATTCCACTAGAATTATCTATCTCTTTTTACTGTTTTCAAATTTTTCTAGTTGTTCTTTCTAATTTTGAATCTTAAGGTACTAAATTTTTAAATCTGAAACTACGCATAAACAAATGTAATAAGCAAACACACTAAAATATAAAAATATTCAAATAGAACTATAAACAAATTTTCAATTCAAAAAAAAATTCTAATTATAAAATTATTTACTAATACTTTCTGTTACTACCCGACAATGGTGCTAAAAGCATGATGGTGGCAGATTTTTTGTGCAATGTTTTTTGAAAATATTTTTCAATTTCACAAAACACACAAAACAATGTTAATAATAATTACGTAATTAAAATACAAATAAAAATAACTTTAGTGAAAAAAGTTCTATTTTAAAATCTTTAAACTTCAAAACCCATACTAATAATGTATGTATACGTTTCGCACAAGTAATAAAAGGCTCTATTGGAGTCCAAGATATTGATCCCATAGGGAAGCTGGAAATGCTTATGAATAAATTCCTATGGCTGTCACGTAAAACACCGTTCAAACATTAAAACGTAAATACGGAATTCAAATTTAAAATAATTGAGTGAATTATAAATGAAAAGCAATTAAATGAACTAAGTTATTCAAACTAATTGCTAAACTTCAAAAGCAAAATTTTAAAATCTAAACAATTTTTTCCCACAAAGAGTTCAAATTTAAGAAAGCATCCTTCCCCTTTATAATGTGTCTATGGATTGTGAACAAATTAAAATCATATAGATATATATATATATATATATATATATGATGGAGGTGGCGGCTGGACCAGCAGAGCTCTGCTAGGGTTGTGGTTGTAATGGAGCTGCCTGGTGTTGCTGTGAAGACTGTTCTAGGAGCTGGCTGGATCTTGAAGAAGTTACTTTGGCTTGGTTGGAACTTTCAGCATTGTCCTTTGTGTCCTTGTAGGGGGAAGTTGAGGCTTCTTGCTGATTTTGTGAAGCTTTTACTGTTCCATTGGTCTGTTGAAGCTGATTTTCTCCTTTTAGCTTTAGATTCTACTTTTTCTTTGTATTCTCTGCAACTTGTTTGGAAGCTGAGGTGTTTGTGTTTGGCCTGGAGCCTTTTCTGCTGTCTCATTCTGTGGTTGGGATAGGAACCTGCCTTGCCTTTCCCTGTCTCTTGGGCTCTTAGTTTGGTGAAACATGACCACCCCTATTGATTTGGAAACTAATTTGAAATGGACCAAAGCCACATATGCTGGGGTGGTTGGAAATCCCTCCTCCCCTTTTCTAGATTCTGATTTACTAGTCTTCCCTCAGGAATTTCATCACACTGCTGCTGGGAGAGGATCTGCCTCTTGCATTCACCCTGTGGGCTCTAAAGATGGGGAACCAGCTGCTATTTTCTCTGAAAAAGAGCTTGTTTATTTAAACCTGGAGGTTCAATTCACCCTAATTGGCAAATTCAGTTTGGGCCATCCAAAGATGGAACTAGTAAGAAAATATTTTGGTTCTCTGGAAATTTCAGAATGGAAGCTAGGGCTACTGGATGGTATGCATATTCTAATCCAGCTGACTAAAGAAGAGGACTATGCCAGAATCTTTGCAAAGCTATCCATCATCATAGCTGGAACTAAAATGAAAATTTTAAAATGGTCAGCTAATTATGATCCATCACAAGAACCTCCCACAGTGCATATATGGTTTAAGCTACCTAAACTGCCTTTGCATCTATTTAAACTGAATGGATTGTTTAATATTGGGTGCACCTTGTGTACACCCTTAAAGGTTGATTCTGCTACTTTTAATAAGGCCAGACAAGCCAGTGCAAGAATCTTAGTGGAAAGGGATGTTACCCTTCCTGATGTTATGAGAATTTAGATTGGGGACACTCTGAGGTGGTTTTGGCAAGAAGTCATCATGGAGCAAAGACTACATTATTGCCAACATTGCAAAATGTTGGACATAATAGGGAGAGATGCTATAGGTTGAAACCCTCCATTAGAAGGACTTACCAAGAACCGTAGCAGGAGTTGGAGGATGCCAATATCGTTATCCAGGAAGTTGGAAATATAGAATTGCAAAAGAAGACCTTGATTGCTGAAGGGACTGATGAGTATCTCACCAAAAGGGACTCACCCTGTGTGGCAGGGACAATTAGAATTGGCAGCAATGTTGCTGGCCAAATATCTACAAAGGCTAAGAAACTGGAGATCCAACCAGAGGCTAAGTCAGTGGGGGAGGATTTACTTACCTCCCCATCTTTCAGAAATGTGAAGAACCCAGTGGTGGATTCAGTGGTGGAATCGCCTGTCAAAAACTAGTAGAAGATATGAATAAAGAGTTGGAGTCAGATTGGCAAATTCAAAAAGCTAAGAAGAAAAAGAATTATAAATCAGAAGGACAAGATCTTGGAAAAGGCAAGGAGCTTCTGAGTTTGGAGGTCCATATCAATCAGACAAAAATGGGTTCTAACAAAACTAGAGGGAGGACTAGGTCCAGGTCCCAACCTTACTCTTCTCCTCCCTTCCCATGATCAATCTATTGTGCTGGAACATTAGGGGGATTGCCCACCCCTTATCATTAAAAAGACTTAAATATCTGAATAAAAAGCATAAACTTTAGTGTATTGCCATCTTGGATCCCATGGTTCATCTCAACACTTTGAAAATTGCAAAAGTCTTCATTCGCTTCAATCTATTCACTAATATTAGCAACAAAATTTGTGTTTTTTGTAGGAAAGAACTGAAGTGCTCTATCCTACTTAACCATACCCAAATATTACATATGAATCTCAGTTTTATGGATATTGAAGTTTTTGCTTCTTTTGTATATGCTGGCAGTTCTAAAGCAGCTAGAATTGACCTGTGGGAATCCTTGCAGCTCATCCAAGGTTCAATTGATAAGGCCTGGCTGGTGGGAGGAGACTTTAAATGTATTTCCTCTCCTGCTGAAAGGAAGGGAGGTGGACCTCCCAACCCTATCGATATATCATTCTTTAATGATAATATCCAAAAAGTTGGGTTATTTGACCTGGGGTTTAGTGGTCCTACCTTTACTTGGAGAAGGAAGGATTTGTGGGTAAGGTTGCATAGAGTTCTTTCTAATGACAATTGGATCCAAAAGTTCTTGCAGACATCTATTACCCATCTAAGCCTAGCTGGTTCAGACCACAGGCCTTTACTGATCACTATAGGAAATAAGATGACTAACCAGAAAAGCTCCTTCAGATATCTGAATGTGTGGTCTCAGCACTTAAATTTCTTGAATATTATTAAAGAACACTGGAAGAAGGACCTTCACCCAGACCCCTTCATCAACCTTTGGATTAATCAGAAGAGGGTAGCCAAAGCTCTTAAGCAGTGGAGCTGGAACACTTTTGGAGACCTCTTTCTGATGGTTAATAAGGCTGAAAAGGAGGTAACTGAGCTGGAGGAGGAGCATAGCAAAGAGAGGATTGATCATGCTATTCTTCTTGAGGCAAATGAGAGACTCTTAAATGTTATTCAGTGGAAGGACCATTTCCTTCAACAAAAGGCAGCAAAAACCATGTTTGATGAAGGAGATATCAACACTAAATTCTACCATGCTTGCATTAAATACCAGAGGAAATGTAACACTATCCACTCTATCAAGGACAAGAATGGTACTTGGCTCAGGAAGGAAAAGGAAATTGCTGAAAGTGCTGTGCAGTATTGCCACAGCCTAATGAATGGGACCATCAGTGATAAAGTGCAAATTGACAACAATTTGTTTACTGGCAGCGAGAAGTTCACTACTAATCTGCATTTAAATGATATTCCTGATGAGGAGGAGATTAAATCTGCTTTGAATTCTATTGATAGTTCTAAATTTGCTGGACATGATGGGTTTACTTCATATTTCTATAAGAAGGCATGGGATGTTATCAAAGAAGTGGTGATCAAAGCTATCCAACATTTTTTCAAAGGAAACTCACTCCCTAACTATTTCAGTGCTTCTACTATTTTTATTATCCCAAAGACCTCTATCAAGGAAAGCTGGAAGCAATACAAAACTCTGAGTTTAAACAATGTCATATATAAGATCATAAGTAAAATTATTGTCTACAGGCTTCAGCCTGTTTTACCTCAACTTTTCAGCATTAACCAAGCTGCCTTTCTGAAAGGTAAAAGTATTGGGGATAACATCCTCCAGGCCCAAGAACTTCTACAAGATTTGGAGAAACCTTGCAAAGGGAGAAATGTCATTTTTAAGCTTGATCTAATGAAGGCTTATGACACGGTAAATTGGGATTTCATCATTGAATGTTTGGATGCTAGGGGTTTTTACAGGGAGTGTTGCAAGATGATTAAAAGATGGCTTGAGGATAACATAAACTCATTTTTTATAAATGGTAAAGCCCATGGTTTCTTTAAAGCCACCGGAGGGCTTAAAAAAGGGGACCATTTGTACCCCATCATTTTTATACTGATGTTGGACTACTTCTCTAGACTAATGGACTGCAAGGAGAATAGAAAAAGCTTCAACTCTTATCACAATAGAGCTAAGATGGACATCAGCCATCTGATCTATGCTGATGACGTCCTACAGTTCACTAGGGCTTCTAAATCTGCTACCAAGTCCATTATGGAGTGTCTTCAACATTTCCAACAGGTGTCAGGGCTAAAGGTAAACAATGACAAATGTGAGATTTTGATCAGCAAAAAAGCCTCTCTACCAATCAAGCAATGGATGCATTCTTACACTGGTTTCGCTAGCTTGAGCCTCTCATTCAAATATTTTGGGATTCATCTTACCAGAGGAAGAACAAAATTGATCCAATTTGATGAGGTTATTGATAAGATAACCTCTACTCTTCAGGCGTGGTCTAACTCTTTTTTGTCCAATGGTGGTAGGATCACCCTACTGAAGAGCATTCTTACGTCTATCCCTTTGTATGCTCTCCAAGTGGCTACAATGAAAAGAAGTACCTCTCTGATGCTGGAAAGAACCATCAACAGATTCCAATGGGCTGGGAACAGAAAACAAGTGGTTTGGGCTAGTTGGCAAAAAGTGGCTAAACCATAGGAGGCTGGTGGTTTAGGATTTAAAGGTTTGCACCAGATGCAGCACATTAGTCTGTGTAAGCTGTGGATTAAATTCAAACAAAATGAAAGCTTATGGGCCAATTTCATGCGGGCCAAATACTGCAAGTCTGTCCACCATGGGAAGGTCACTAGGAAGGTGGGAGACTCCATAATTTGAGTTCAGATGCTTAAGGCCAGAGAAGACATTGATAAGCTGATAAGATGGGAGTTGGGATAAGGGAATATTAATTTCTGGAAAGACAAATGGTGTTCTAATGATGGTTTGGAACCTTTGCAGGATGAAAAGGAGGGGGACTTATTGGTCAAGGACTGCTGGGTTGTATGGTTTGAGGACTTCTTGAGGGGTTTACTGAAGGAGCAGTCTGTCAGCTACATCTCTACAATCCAATTTGACAGAAATAGCAAGGATCAACTTATTTTGATTAACACGATCAGAGCTAGTACCTCAAATGATATCCAGAACTATTTGTACAGTTGGGACACCTTCCAGTGGAATGTTTCCTCTTGCCAAAAACACCTTACCCCTTCCATGTTGTTCTATTCTTGGAGAGTTCTTAATAACCTTCTCACCACTGATGATATTCTGAAAATTAAAGGCCTGAAAGGTCTTTCTAGGTGCCATCTATGCAAGCTTGATCAGGACACAAGGGATCACTTATTCTTCAGGTGCAAATTTTCTAAGGAGATTTGGAATCGATTGACTTCCCAAATGAACATCAACTTGATTAATATTGGTTGATATAACATTAGTTACATTACAGACTGCACTAAAGACTGCAAAGAGATAAATCTCATGCCAATTCCCTTCATTGTTGCTTGGTTTATTTGGATGGCTAGAAAAATGGCCAAGCATGAGGATAGGGAGGCCAGTGCTACATGGATGATGTCTAACTGCTAGTTTTGTCAAAGATCAACTCAAAATCGGATCATTTATCATCCTAGTGATGTTAGTTTTGTCAAAGATCATGTTGGTATCACTTTTGGAATTCAAATATGTCAGTGTCTGCTTGAGTCCTATAAGATTTTTTATAGCTTCATGTAGGTCAGGACATTTGTCCCTGCCATCAAGTACGCGCTTGAACCACAGAACTTGGGTCGGTCCAATTTATCCCAACCCAAAAGAATTCATCGTGGGGAACATTAAAATTATTATTAAAATTCCTAGCTATGGAAGGTGCTAATGCTGATCATCCTGAGGTGTCCACAATCCTCTCCCTCTCCCAACACTTACTAACTCAGGGGGACAAGCTTCAAATTCCTTACCTCAGAGTGCGAAAATGATTGTTGGGACTGTGGTTGAGTCCATGAACAAACATGTTCTGATACTGAGATGGTGTCTTTTCTTGTTATTGGGAGTTCAGATGTTTAGTTTTGCTCTGAGGCTGTTTGTAAATATATATATATATATATATATATATATATATNTTGCTAAGGAGGTTTGGAATAGATTGACTTCCCAAATGAACATCAACCTGATTAATATTGGTTGGGATAACATTATAGACTGCACTAAAGACTGGAAAGAGATAAATCTCATGCCAATTCCCTTCATTGTTGCTTGGTTTATTTGGATGGCTAGAAACATGGCCAAGCATGAGGAAAGGGAGGCCAGTGGTACATGGGTGATGTCTAACTACTAGGCTTACTTAAATAAGCTGATAAACTGGAGGAAGTTCCCCATGATCCTGCAGACCATAACTCACATGGGTGCTAATCATATTAAGATTATCAAGGTGAGATGGGATAGACCTCCTTATCCTTTCATTAAAATTAATATTGATGGAAGCTACACAAACAAGAGAGCAGGCATTGGGGGAATTTTCAGAGATCACAAAGGGAATACTTTGTTGTTCTACAAGGCCCCTTATATAGCTGATGATGCTTTGGAAACTGAAGCAACTGCTCTATATTGGGCTTTAATTTTTGCCAACAAGAATAAGTGGCAGTGGATTATTGTTGAAGTGGACTCCTCCCTGCTCGTGGAGTTACTCAATTCTAAGATGTCTTCCTCTTGGCATATCAATCAATGGATCCACAGAATTAGAAAGCTCAGCACAGAAAGTAAGCTTCATTTTTCATTTGTATATAGGGAAGCTAATAAACCTGTAAATCTCCTAGCTATGGAAGGCGCTAATGCTGATCATCTTGAGGTGTCCACAATCCTCTCCCCCTCCCTACACTTACTAACTCAGGGGGACAAGCTTCAAATTTCTTACCTCAGAGTGCAAAAATGATTGTTGGGATTGTGGTTGAGGCCATGAACAACCATGTTCTGATACTGAGATGGTGTGTCTTCTTGTTATTGGGAGTTCAGATGTTTAGTTTTGCTTGGGGGTTATTTTGTATATATATATATATATATATATACAATGTTTTTGTTTTCT
Source organism: Phalaenopsis aphrodite (assembly GCA_003013225.1). NCBI lineage: Eukaryota > Viridiplantae > Streptophyta > Magnoliopsida > Asparagales > Orchidaceae > Phalaenopsis > Phalaenopsis aphrodite. The sequence goes on from NEWO01000066.1 coordinate 1,073,784, forward strand.
CCCTTCTGCTTGAGTTGAGTCTATTGTGGATGGGTCACCCTTATGAGTGAGTTATGTGTTTTTTGGTTTTAGATAGGGGACCCCTTCTAAATCTTGTATTTGCTTTCTTTTGGATCAACATGCAAGGAGCGGAATAATGCTCCTTACACAAATATATATATATATATATATATATATATATATATATATATATATATATATATATATATATATATATATATATATATAACTCCTGTAGTTCCATTAAGTCTGATTTTATTCAAGTCATTAGAGTCGACTCGAAAACCCCAAATCATCCTATTGTGAATGCTAGCACTGATGGAAGCTTTACTAAAAATGGAGCTGGTGTGGGAGGTATATACAGAAATCATTTGGGTAAGTGCTTGTTGTACTTTCATACCCCTGTCCTGGCCAATTATGCTACTGAAACTGAACTCATTGTTGTGTATTGGGCAATCAACCTTGCCACTAAGGCTAATTGGAATAGAATTTTGTTAGAAGTGGATTCTGCTGTGATTATTCCCCTTTTACATCAGGAGGAGGAGACTCCCTGACACTACTCTTACTGGATAAGCAAAATCAGAGATCTCACTTGCAAGATGCAAATTCAGTTCACTTTTATCTACAGGGAAGGTAACCAGCCTGCAAACTTGTTGGCCCAACTTGGATCACACTCTAATGAGACTGAAGTTGCTGTCAACCCTCCACCTGCTCTCTTTTATCTGCTACAAAGAGATATCCTAAATGTCCCTCACATCAGAATGGTCTAAAAAGATAAATGATTATTGTGGGGGTAGATGCAATCTCACACCTTTTTTCCTTTTTTATTGAGTCATTGTAGTTTTTATTTTTGAGGGTGACACCTAAAGTTTTTGGGGGATTTCCTAGGTTCTTGTATTGAAACAAACAGTGAAATCCTCAGCCCCCTCTCTGATGTTTGTAATAGTCCTTTTATTTCAACATGTAAAGAGTCATAAGCAACTCCTTTCACAAATATATATATATATATCACCATTATTTTGGTACCTTTTATATTTAGTTAAAAGAGTGGCTCATGGCTCCTTACGCGTTAATAATTAAAAAAGTACAAAATTTCAGGGATATATATATATATATATATAATCGTGTCGAGCGAAATGGGAGCAGTTCTCTTCTTTACCCTCTTTCAAGTGTATAAAGAAAATTTGTTAATTCAGAGTTTGGTACCTAATTTTGTGGTTAGGTTGGGAGGATACTAGCTCTCACTCCATAGCTCTCGGTACTCTCTCTTTTGAGGGCTAACAATCTCGCATTAGTTTCTAATTAACTGAAGCAAATTAGGGATTTTAATATGTTGCCATAAAATCTTCAATTCTGCATGAAACAAACCATATTTCCTTATTTATTTGCACTCATGCTGATGGATAACATCCTCACCCATGAAATTGAATGTGACTCTCACTATGTTTAGAAATCATTACCGTTTCAGAAAATATAATTCTCAATATATTTTAACATTTCAATTGACCAGATCGAAAAGTAAATGAAGATCAGAGTTTAAATCATCACGATTTTTTTACATTTAAAACTGTATAAAATAAAATCAATTTTTTACAATATAATATTTTAGAGTACGGAGAAAGATAAAGAAGAATATTCCAAATTCATGAGAAGGATACGACTAAACACGAATTTCATATATAAAAATAAGTTTACAAAATAAAGAAATAAAAGACAACTTATCTCACAATCCTTCCCAGGAAAATCCTTAGAAGTTCTTTCAAGCACTTTCCCTCCTTACAAGCACTCTCAATTCTCTCTTGGAAGTTTATCAAAGAAGAAATCTCTCACTTTACCACTCCTCTTACAGCCCTTGAAGAAAATCATTAAGTCCTTAACCTTCTCTTTCTAACTAACACCACACCTAACAAAACAACACCAAAAAACTCCACTTCCAAACTCTCCTTCTTGCCTTAGACTTCCTTCCCTTTTTGTTAGAGGCTGCTTCCTTCCAAAAAGAATTTAAGATTCTCTCCAATTTTCTATCTATAAGTCAAACCTTCTGAATTCCAAATGACATGTAAATTGATTCAAGAGATGCATTGAATCACTCGATGGGGTGTTTGAAATGTTTGAACCCTTCAAAATTTGTGCAAAATTTATCTTGAACCACCTTAATTCATAAAAAGTCATCTTTGGCACCTTAGACGTTGATTCCGGCACATTAGGCGTCAATTTGCTTAAGTCCGCATTATTTGGGGTTCTAGCACTTCAGGCGCCAAATCTGACACTTCAGGCACCAACTCTCGGTAAAATGGATAATCCTGAGTTTGGTCCCTAAATTCGTGGTTAAGTTGAGAGGATACTGGCTCTCACTTCTCCCTCACTTGAGGTCTAATAATCTCTCCTTAGTTTCTAAGCAACTTGGCTAAATTAGGGATTTTAATATGTCACCTTCAAATCTCCAATTCTACGCCCACCAAGATATATTTCCCCATTTATTTGCACGTAACCCAATGAATTATACTCTCACCAATGAAATTGAATGTAACTCTTACCTTGTTGAAGAAAGCATAACCCTTTCGGATCATATGTTTCTCAACAAATTTTAACCTTTTAATTGGCTAGATTGAAAAGTAAATGAAGTTTAGAATTTTAATCATCAAAGTTTACTGACATTTGAAATCATATAAAAAAATCTAATTGATCATAAAAACATATCTCATTGTAGGGACAAAGATAAGGAAAACTACTCAAAATTAATAATAAGGTACGAAAAAAAAGGATTTCATATATAAAAACAAGTTTACAAAACAATGAAAGAAAAGAACACAACTTATCTAACACTCATTCTCAAGAAAAACCCTAGATGTTCTCTTTAAGCACTTTTTCTCTTTACAATAACACTCAATTCTCTCTTAGAAGTGTAACGAAGATGAAATCTCTCAGCGTCTCTCTCCTCTTACAACCCTAGAAGAAAATCCTCCCTTCTCTCTCACGCTAAAACCTTTCTCTCTTTCTCACGTCCCCCTATCTTCTCTAGACTTCTCTCCTTTTGAATTAGGGCCCAAAAGGAAATCAAAATTCACTCCAAATTCTCCCCCAAAAGTCATAACTTTTTTGCACTAAGACATAAGTCCGTTCATCCAATAGACATATCTTTTCATTATAGAGCCTTACAAAGTGTCCAGCTACATTGAACCACTCTAAGAAAAAAATCCTTCTTTAAAGTGTAATATCATAAAAAATGTCTAAAATGTTTATATAAAATAGTATTTTATTTTGGTGTATAAAAATGTCCCAAAGTTAAATTTGACTTGCTTTCAAGTGACCCGTTTACTAAATAAAAAATATGATTGATGGGAAAGATTAAAATATAAACTTCTATAATTTATTTTCAAAAATAATAGTATAAATTAAGAAAAACTTCTAATAATTTAGGTTAAAACTAAAAGTCTAAGAACATCTAGTAATCACGTCTAAGAGTTATGAATCTCCATTTATTTCAAGAAGAATTGGAATTTATCATATCAAAGAGACTTAAAACATCCGTGTGAAAAAGTATTTCATGAAAAATTTATTAGTAAGGATGCAAATTTTCAGATACAAGTTTAGAAAATGTAATAAAGCATTTTTCCTCAAGTTGATTCAAGTGAAGCCAATTTTTTATTAGGCATCTTCTCAAGCTTCTCCTCACATATTTTTCTTTTCTTTTTTTTCTTTTTCTTCCCTTTTCATGTAAAGATTACTATATTTGGATAGCCTTTAATATATTTGAACTTCTCTATCCTCTTCTTAAAGTCAAAACCTCTTATCTTCCTTCATTTTATAAGTTTATACTAGCATTGAAAATTTTTCATAAAGTCTCATTCTTTTCTTATTACATGAAACTCTATGATTCTAAATATTTCAATAATACAATTTTCTTTTCTTTAAATAGAAAACATAGTCTTATTCTTTTGTACTAAACATCTTAACTATATAATTGACCTTCATTATTAAAGATTTTTACTTAAATTTACTAGAATATTTACAAACAAAAATATAGTTATTTAAAGTTAAACTCTAATATCCATGGTCATGTTAATTAATTTTTAAAAGTATAGTTAATTATGGACTAATAAAATTTAGTTCACTACTTTTTAAAGAAATTTTTCTTTCCCCTAAACTTAAGTTCCTAAATAAAAAGTAAAGCATGTAGTACAAAAAACGTGTAGGTGAAACAAAATAAAAAATGCATAAAAAATAAAACTAACCTGTAAAGGATTATGATATGAAACATGGCTTTTGATATTTTGCAGGCGCTAACTTAAAAAGTACAGGCTTTAAAGCATTAAATGAGACATAATATATCAAAAGATTCTCTAGGAAAAGATAAATTAAGGACTTAAAAAAAACCTAAAACAACTAAAAATGTTGAAAAATAAAAGTTCACAATTTAGTATTACATACAATAGTTCAATAAATCCACAAATTAAACATATAAATGTTCCACATATACAATCAACAATAAAACAAAGCAAATAACAACACATAAAAATAAACAAAACCTAAATAAAATTTACTCATCATCATCCTCCTCTTCCTCTTCTTCTGCTTCCTCTTCTTCCTCTTCATCTTTAGGCACATAAGCTGTGAAGATAGGGCATGTTTGAAACTCTACTGTATGATCTCCCTTTAAAAATATAATCATCACCTCTTGATATGCAATATCGTGTTGGAGTCTTTTCTGCTTATATTCATCATTGTAGGCATTTCTAGCTTCAATACTGCCTATTTTGTTTTGCATTGCTATAAGATCTGATTGTCAAATCATTAATTGCTTCATAATATTTTCAAGTGAAGTACAACTAGAAGTAGTTGGTCCTGTAGCTGATGTGGAGCATCTATCACTATTTCCATTCCTAGATCCAGCAAATGATTCAAATTTATGCACCGTGGGTTTTCCAATGGGTTTTAGTGGTTGTAATGTTTCTTCATTTCTACCAAATTATACTCCTGATTGATCACATAAAGTGAAAATCAGGGCAGGATATCCCAAATTACTAGTTGGCCAACTTCTAGCAATGCTCTAAGCATTATGCACAAGAAGAGCACTAATATCCACTACTTTTATTTGTTGAATGCAGAAATTCAGCACTGCTCTTTCCTAAGTTACTTTGCTCATGTGAATTGTTGGAAGCAAGTTTGTAGAGATGAAATAATGTCATGCCTTAGATTGAACATTTAACTTAGAAGTAGATAAATTAACCTTGTGATCATTTTAACTTTCCATTCTCCTCTTCTATCAGTCAAACAGTTAATGACTTCATCGAGTGAATAATTAGTCATAAAAAATGCAACATACTCACATTGAAAAGATAAACTGAGTGGCGAATCCTTCCTGACTACGATATCAAAAAACCAACGATATGACAACAAATCGAAGAGAATTTACTGCAGTTGTGACATTCCAACAACAATAAGAGGGTGGCGACTCCACTGCAGATGAGTCTCTCCCCCCATCTTTAGCTAATTCATTTATTCTCTTTCTTGGGATGCTCCATCTTTTAAACAGATTAGATTATCTCTCCCTCCAATTTATCTTTTATCTGGTCAGAAATTGACTCTTTATTTTTTGGAGTTATGTGTGAGAAGCAAAACTCAAAATAATTTATTTCAATAATGATAGTACAAAAGAAACAAAAATATCAAATCTGCAGTTTACAAAAACGAATCTAAAATAAAATTTGTCTTCAAGAACTACTACAATGGATTTCATGAAGTTGATCATTCCTTACTCTTAAGATTTTGATCTGATAACTGATCAGACTACTTGCTACCAAAAGTCAGTAATCAAATTCAGATCTAGATTTGATGAAGTTGAAATAGTACTTCATGGAATGTCACATGACATAACAAAGATAATTACTTCAGAAGTCATAGAACCTTTTAAAGAACTCAATTTGAGTTCTGATGAGGACTTCCCACCTCTTAATACAACCCTCTGTGAAGAAGCTTCTAGAAGACAAACCATTAAAAATAAAGGATGCAATTGATCAGAAAAGAAAGAAGTAATGTGTCAATCAGGAGGATGATATTCCACCATCATCTTTATATGAAGTTGGATCGAGCTCCAAGACTGGATAACTGACACACACTTAATGAAGGAACAAGAAGCATTCTGCTACGAGGAAAAAGAAGAAAAATTAAATGAAAATCGTTAATAGGATGAAAATTTCCAAGCCCGAAGAAAGTATCCTTGGTAATACTTCCTTACGAGAAAATAAGTTCTTACTAACATCCATTGAAGAGGATGAAAGCAACTTCCAATGTGTTCCTACTATTACTCTTCCACCTCTTCTTTAAACAGGAAAAGGTCTCCGTCAATCCTAGTAAAACATGATGTAAGCAAAAGATTTGCATAAAAAGAAAAATGATCTCCCAATAATTGGACCAAATGGGATGTGTAGTTTTTGAAATAATGAAGAGAAGACTCCTTGTGCAAGAACAATTAATCCACAAATAACTAACTTACCCTGTAAATCTATCAGGACTCCTATGAACAGACTACAACAACTCGAGTAGCGGCTAAACTTAATTTAGAACCAAGGGTAGCTGACTTAGCCATTTCAAAGAAGAAACAACATCCAATTGCCTTGCCAAAAGATAAAAAAATACTTATGAAGGTAGAAGAAATGGTTGCTAAAATGAAATCTATTATGCAAAGGTTGCAGCTTGGAGATCGTTCTTACCCACAACACGATGATATATTTCTGGAAGTGCCTAATACCATACTTAGAAATTATGTTTGAAAACTCAAACTATTGAAAGAAGTCTCCAATTTTGTGGGAATGTAAACTACTATCTCCATAAACAATCACCAAGAAAAATATCCTGTTAACTCAATTTATGAAACATTAGAGAAATTAAAAACTTATCTTAAACAATTATCGACAGAAAAAAAAAATTAGAGGCCTGCCAAAAAGTTTTGATTTTCTTTTCAAATTATTCTCTTTTGTTCACTAAGCAAGAGGATATTTTCTTCTCATTTTTATAGTTTTTCTACATAAAGATATGATTCCTCTAATCTCTAGAATTAATTTAAATCAAAATAAGCTTAATTTCTTATTTATCTACCTCATCCTACGATGCTCCAAGATTTTGACTCATCGTTGTGCTACTGGATGCCACTATCCACCTCAGCTATCACATGGGCCACTGTTCTTGCTTCTTCTCCTCGTCCAGTGTGATCTTAGCCCTCCATCTGATACACGCGCGATCCAATAGTTCTCGGTCATTGTCCCCGTTCGTCCTAGCCTGAGAACTGTCCACACTAAATCACACGGGGTTAGTTCCTACACCTTCATCTACTCAAGATAAACACAACTATATGGTTACATTCTCATGAAATTAAAATTCTCTTCATAATTGGTGAAACCGAGCCAAAAATTAGGGTTGGTGGTCTATACCTAAGACCGAGAGGAGAGGCCTCAATTAGATGCTTATGGAAGCTTCATTAAAGTCTGGAGAGCTTCTCATAAGTTTTCTTTTCCTATGGTCAATAGCTTGATTATGAAGTCAATGGAATGGTCATGCTGCTGTTGACCTCACTTTTGGTTGAGGTCTAGAAATTTCTTTAGTAGCCTAGGTCTAGCTATAGGACTTTCCTATTGACTAGTCTTAGAAAATTAGAAAAGGTACCCCCATCATTAGAAACTCAAAACTCTTCTATTTACTTAACTTGAAATTCCACATATTGATCTTAACCTCTAGCATTTAGTAGGTAAGATCATTATAAGAGAATTCAAGAAGAATCCCCATAGGATTACTTGGCTTTAGGGTCAATCCTGGGTGTTGACTTGGAACTAGGATACACCATATCTTCACAATACATCAATTCCTGATTCATTTAGAATG
>NEWO01000066.1:1081677-1168580 GCA_003013225.1 Phalaenopsis aphrodite
TAGATTAAACGTATGTCATAACTTTCTCTAGTTTATTTGATCGAGCCTCACCCTCAATTCTTGTGTTCATCCTTAGGGATAAATACAAGATTTGAGGTAAAGCGCTCTTTCATCTAAACTATGAAAATTATGGGGTCAGTTTAACTCCATATTTTTCAAAACTAAATTTTTTTTTTAACGTCCTTCCGAAGCGGGCAACGAAATTTCAATTTCGATGACCGACAGCTTCTTACGGGCAAACCCCATACCAAAAATAGTGCCGACAGCTGCCTTGGTCAACAGCTAGGTTAGAGGGCTCGGGATAGGAAGGCTTTGATGGCAAACTTCATCATTAAGCTAGAGGAAGCTTAGGATGGTTTAATACTAAGTTTGGTGGAGTTTTTAATGAGTGACAGAAAACCCCCTAGTTTTTTAACTCAAAATTAAGCTCAGAAAGAGGGATTCGGTTGGGGAAAATGGTGGGATTGATCTTAGGAAATCTTAGAGAAGCTCTGGAAGAAATATTGCAGAGTTTTCTCGAGTTTTGTGCACTCTCTTTAGTTGATCATCGGAGGTGGTGTTTAAATAGAGGGGGAAGGAGGGGCCACCATGGCTGGCCAGTGGGTGCAATGTGTTTCTTATGTGGGGAGAAGAATGGTGAAAATTACCAATTAGAGTGAGCCAACTTAGGGAGTTCAAATTCTGAGTTTAAAGCTTGGGATGGCTCTTAGTTTTGGTGTTTTCCTGCCACTAGAATGGTAGGACAGGCCAGGGCTGGTGACTAAAGTGATCCTCGGAGCCAAGGGAGCTTAATGATGATTATCCCTAAAGTTTGATGGTTGATGGCAAATATATTTTGGGCTTTACCAAATATGGGAAGAGATCCCTTAAATCATAGTACATATGGTCCATGACTCATGTAGGGTGGGCTAGGTGGGTCGAGACTGGTCCCTAGAGTCCAAAGGCTGGCTGTGGTGACCATGGCTTGGACAATTTGAACGAGTTTGGTTCAATGTAAGGCTTGGGTTCAAAATCATGTAATAGACCTGAATTTGATTTTGGATTTGGCTAGACTTTGAGTTTGGCTCAATTGATTAATCAAATTGGCTTAAATTAATGTCATGAGAAGTTTGGAAAAGAAATTGAGAGATTTTGAATTGATTTGGGAGTTCAATTTAGTGGAAATTGGACAATGACCAATTTTGGGACATTTAGGTTAGACTTGGGTTTGGATTGGGCTAGGGTTTAAGTTAGTCTCAATTGATGGTTCAAATTGGTTTAAGAGTTTGTAATGAAGAGTTTTGGATATCAATTGGGTAGAAATTTTGGAGTTATGAGGTTCAATTTGATGGGATTTAGACTTAGGAGCAAATTTGGGGATTTTGGATTTCATTAGATTGGGGAGAAAGTTAAGGCTAGGCTAGGGCCAATTTAAAGTTCAATTTGGTCTAAAGAAATGTTAAAAGGAATTTCAAATTCAAAATTTGGGAAATTGGATAGGTCAGGTGGTTCAATTTGGGGAAAGTGGATGTCGGGTATTTTTTTGGGCTTGGAATTGAGCTTCAATTTAGTTTCAATCAAGCGTAGACCTGATGAATTTTGAGTTTAGAATTGAAATTGTGAAAATTTTGGTGGAAATTAGAGATGAATTAGGTTAATTGGGCCTTAAAGGGCAAAATTGGGATGTTGGTCAAAATTGGTGTAATTGGACTTCATGATTGGTAAAGATTGATTTTGGGAGTGTTTGAAATGATTTTTGAGGTTTTTTAGAAATTTGGGGCACCAAAGGCATTTTGGTAATTTTGGCAAACTTGAGGGTGTGTATTTTGGTCATTTTGAAAACTTTAGGGTGTATTTGGTAGTTTTGATAGCTTAAAAGAGTATGTGGTGATTTTTGGACAAAGTTGGGTGGTTTGGGCAATTTTGAGGATTTTAGGCCTTCGAGGGTAATTTGGTAATCATTGGAAAGTTTAGGGGCAAAAGCCTAAAATTGAGAATTTAGGTAAAATTATGGTTCTATAAGATGACAATCATGAAATTACCCTTTGGGAGCCATAAGACAAAAGGAAACCCTACTTTGGATCCTCCATGTTCTGGTGTTAGCCAAACCTTAGCCTAGGGCTAATTGTTTAGTGGACCATCCACATGAGTTTCTAAAAGGAGTAAGAAAAAAAACTAAGCATATTTGGTTAAGGGTTAATGTTGTTTGTTTGAAGGGTATCAAGTTTATGTTTTTGTGAGACTGACCAAGACCACATCACCCATGGTCAAAACAAATGCCAAAAAGTCCTATGGGGACTTTTCTTGAGGTCGCCCATATTCGCCCCACCTTCTAAGCATTAGAGTTTAGAATAAATGTATAGAACTTCAAGCTGAGCAAGGAAGAGTTTTAGAATTTATAAAGGTGAGGCTGCCATCATTAGTCCTCTAGGATAACAAACAAGGAAGTCTTATGGCTAGATCTTAGGCTTCTTAGGAAGATACTAGACATCAGCCAAAAGTGAGGTCAAAAAATGGATTTCTAGTAAGTGTGGTGTGTCAGGCAAGCACACTGCACGTATTGACGTTGACAAAGAGATCAACAAAACCAACACAACTGTTCAATCTAACACATCCCGAACAAAACAGAGAAAAAGTTAAGAAGATTTCCATGCACCGACCCAAAAATTTCATTAATGCAGAAAAAAAGAATGAAATGCGAAAAATATGTGGATGGAATCAAAATCCATGCACCGACTTGGAAATTTCAAGGATGTGAAATACAGTGATGGAATGAGGAAAATATGTGGACGAAATCAGAATCCATGCGCCGACCCATAAAATTCATGGATGAGGAAATCAGGAATGGATTGCGAAAAATATGCGCTAGGAATCAGAATCCTTGCACCGACCCAGAAATTTCATGGATGCGGAAAACATAAATGGAATGCGTAAAACATGTAAACAGAATCAGAATCCATGCACTGACCTGGAAGTTTCTTGGATATAGAAAACAAGAATAAAATGTGGAAAATATGTGGTCATAATCAGAATCCATGCAATAACCTGTAAATTTCATGACAATCAGAATTTAAGTACTGACCCGTGAGGAGAATTGGAATTTTGGTACCAACCTTGAGTGCACTATAAGTGCAAAAAACTTGTGAGAAGAGTGTAGAAAATTATGAAGTTGAGCTTGTGAAAAGATTAATGAGATTTGTGGAAAGTGCGAATCTTCATGGGAAATGTGGAGAGCTTGTGTAGACTGAGGAATTTGTGATGCAAAAGTGTAGAGTGTGGAACTCCGAGTTTCAATGTGAACTAGTTTACAAATTTTATCATTTTATCAGTTATTTTCTTTATCATTTTTCAGTATTTTATTAGGATGTCTTTTAAAATTTGATTTTCATTGATTAATTTTTAAATTTTAAATTTTAAATTTTAATTTTGTTATTAGACTTTCACTGTATTATTCTTTGTTTATTATAATTTAGCACCAACGTGGCTTTTCATCAATCACACAAAAAAGCAATTTGGCAAATATGCTGAAATCTTAAAGAAACTTTGTTAAACTTTTTATCAAACATGCAGTTCAACCATATGTATGCTGAAATGTCAGAAAACAACATGATGGTAACATTTGAAATATCATATATCATGTTTTCTCTGGTAGGATGGAGTTCAAAAACTAACAAATATCTATTCCCTAAGACAAGCTCTTCTTCAAGCTAACCTTCTAAGCCACAATTAGGGATAAGAGCTCCTTTCGTATTTCATAGCTCGTACGAACGTAGTTCTTCTAACCTCTATCTGGTTGGAATCCATGTGGCACATTGTTGTCTTCCATTCTTCTTAATGTAATAGAAACCCTACGATGCGACACTCATGGAATGCAATGCTTCACTATATCTGCTCTGTTTCCTTATAAAATTAGAATTAAATCGACTAGTAGCAGAGTCTCGACTGATCATCTGAATTCTCTGGATCCAGCAATGTCAATTTCTCTTCCAAATAAGATGTTGCTCTTGCTAATGAATTACATTGTACATAAAGGTCTGACAAAATCATGATGATCTATGTGGGGAGGAATGTAGTCCCCTTCCGCGTAGATGTTGATGATGCAACTATTTGGGATACAATCCTCCTGAAGTATGCTCTATCTTACCATTCTTTTAATCATTTTCTTTATTGTGGATGACAAAGGATCCACCGCATCTTATCTCAAGATGTCTGGGGGGTTCCCAAGCCTGTCCTTCACAAAATTATTGCAGCATCCACACTGGATAGTGATTCTACATTTCCATTGCATCCACTTCTGCGGATCAGCATATGTCTTCTTCTTCACTAATCTGGCTTAGTTTCTGTCTCTATGATTGAAAACACAGTTTAGAATCTTTCTTTCGTCACTTTTAAGAATAATATAGTGTGCATTTTCAATCCTTCTGGGATATTATCGAAGTTTCCTTGAATTTCCTCATAATATTCAAATTCTTGCTTACATACCCTACTCATCCTTTCTAACTCTGTTTTAGGAATCCTCTTCAAATGTCAGGGGGTCACTCTTCTGTCTCATCTTCTGGAGGAATCAATGATGATGACAACTATGTAAACTGTGGATTGTATAGCTTGACCTCCGGATGGTCCACATTTCTAAACTTCTTGCTGGCAGTTGTATATTCTTTAAATGACCCATACCTCTTCAGGTGGAGGATGTTACACTCTGGGCATCTTGTGAAGGCTCTCATTAATGGTGTCTTCCTTGGGATTTCTACATTGCACATCTAGCATCCTATGTAAAGCTCGTACTCCACAACAAACTCTGGCTCATCCTATATGACCGGTGGACTTGTTGAAGTTTCTCTTAAACATAAATTTGTCCTTTGATAGTTCAAAGGCGTACAAAACTTTAACCAAATTGTGATAGAATCATTGACCACCTTGCTAAACATTAGAAAAGTGTTTTTTGGGTCATCAAATATTGCAACAAATTAACTTTCAAAATAAGTTGATCTTATGGGAGAGCATGTAATGTTTGAGCTTCTAGGCGGTGAAAATCAGAGCTAAAAAGTGCTTCTCAATAGAAGGATACCTTACCTCTGTTGATATTAGACGTTAATGTTGACCTCAACTTTGGTTGTGGTCTAGTTATTCATCTTTAGTAGCCTATGGTCTAGCCATAGGACTTTTTTGTTGACTATTCCTAGAGGACTAGGAAGGAAACCTCACCATTAGAAATTACAAACTCTTCTCTGCTCAATTTGAAGTTCCACATATTGGTCCTAACCTCTAGCACTTAGTAGGTGGGGTCAATATGGGAGAGCTCAAGATGAGTCCCCACAGGACAACTAGGTCTTATGATCAACCCTCTGGCAGTGTGGTCTTGGTTGCTCTCACTCACACACATGAGCAGTACACTTCCACTCACAATATTAAACCCAAACCAAGCTAAATTTTCCCCTTAACCCTTTGGGAGACTCATTTAGATGGTCCCTTAGACCCACTAGCCCTATGCCAGGGTCTAGCTAAGACCAGTGCATGGAGGACCCAAAGTAGAGGATTCCATTGATCCATGGTTCAAGTACAGGGATTGACACCAAAATTTCAATAATATACCAAATTTAGCCTTTTGCCCTCAAATCTAACCAAATTACCAAATTACCATTTAAACTCCAAAATTTCCAAAATTATCCAAAATACCCAAATTTGTTCAGAAATCGTGTCAAACCATTTCAAACTACCCAAATTGCCCAAAACAATCAGAAAATTCTAAAATTACGAAGATACACTTGATGACCCAAATTATCCCAAAAACCTCCAAAATCACTTGAAATGACTCTAAAATCAATTTGAACCACTTCATTGAGCTGAATTTAATCAAATTGACCAATTTTGACCAAATGCCCTAAATTACCTTTAAAGGCCTAATTACCCCAATTCACCTCTAATGTCCACCAATTTAACCTCAATCTCTTTGAATTTCAATTCCAAACTGAAATTTATTATGTCAAAGTATAATTGAAACAAAATCCAAGCCCAATTGACCCACATTAAAATCCAATTTCAACCCAAATCAAAAAGCCCCAATTTGACCCAAAATCAAAATCTCATTCAATTGAACCCCAAGTTTATCCAATTGCCCAAATTTCTCATGATAAACTCTTCAAAAAATTTCCACATATCAAATTGAACCTTCAATTGGCCTTGGTAAAGCCTCAATTTCACTCAAAACCAACTTGGACCAAAACCCCCAATTTCGCTCCAAATTGACCATGTCCCCAAATTCAACAAAACTCAAACCCCATAACCCAAAAATTTCCATTCAATTTCTTATCTAAGATTATTCATGACAATATTTAGGACTAATTTGAACCATCAATTGGGCCCTAGCCAAACTCCAGCCCAACTTAAACCCAAATTTAACCCAACATCGCCAAAATTGATCAAATGCCCAAATTCCTTCAAATTGACCGACCAAATCAATTCAAAATCACTCTATATCTTCTCTAACTCTTTTTTGAAATCATCTACACCAAGTTTCTCAATCAATTTAGTTCCATGTGTTGGCTAGTCCAAGCCAAACCCAACTTCAGGCCAATTTGACCCAAATTAAACCCATGCACCAAAGATAACCAAGCTAAGCCAAATTAACCAAACCAAAACCTCTACAATCACCTTCTAGACCCTAGTGACCATGCTAGAACCAACTAGCCCATCCTATTTGATCTATGGACCAATGGTCCCTTGATTTAGGGGATTTCACCCCGTTTATGACCTAACTTAAAATATCCTTTCCATGATGCCTTGTTATTTGTGTTAAACCATCATTAAGCACCCCCTGACCTCCCTGAGCTCAGAAGTTACTAAACTCTGGCCAATCACTAGAAATAACCAACCCAAGAGAACCCTGAGTGAGGTGGCTGATTCCCCACGAAAGCCCCATCACAGAGAGCCTCTTTTATAGCTCTAGACTAACACTTAAAATCAGCCTTGGTCGAAATCATACCTAGATAATTCACCATAGTCCATGACTTCAACTAAAGGTTCATTGGACTAATTCAAAGCTGCTACAACCATCTGATTGAGGCCTACACTCTCAAACAAAGGTATTGAGCCTCAACCCTAAACCGAGCCTAAATTTATTCTTCATACGTAAACTATATGGATGTGTTCGTCTTGAGTAGATGAAGGTGTAGAAACAAACCTGAAGTGATTTGGTTGAATCATAAGGTTTTAACGAGAATGACTTACAATTTAGGTCATTTGGGGATGATGAACTGATGTCGTCCGATCGAACATTTATTCCATGGACGGTCGTGATGGAGCCGGACGAGGAGATGATACATGAATCATGGGACACATTGCGCTGAGGTAATTGAGGGTGCAGAATAGCGGAGCAGGGCGCGTAAAGTTTAATACGTCGTAGTATGAGGTGGCGCTGACTCATTTAAGTAGAAAAATATGGATTTTTTTAAATTTATTTAAATACAAAAACTTTAAAAATCCATATCTTTTCCTAGAAAAACCATAAAAATAAATTAAAAATACCTTCTTGCTCAGTGAACAGAGGAAAATAATGTGGACCAAATATAAAAATTATTTTCTTACGTTTGTATTTTTAATTAATTAGGTACTCTTTATGGTATTTCAATTCATTAAAGCTAAGCATTGGTCACAATAGCTTAAAAATTTGAGAGTTTTTTCGTCATGATAGAGGCTATGTTCTCTAATTTTTCTAAGGTTAGAGGACATCTCTATGCTTTTAGCCCTAATTTTCAAGCTAAGAAGGCTATTTTGAATTAAAATACCACTTAAAAAATTATGGGGTAAATTTTAGTAGGTTTTCTGTGGTCAGAGAAGCTTAGGAAAAATATCATGATTATTTGAATAGTTTTATACATTTCTGTATTTAATTAAGTTTGTACATCTTGTACTAATTTATGTAAATTAAATAATCATAAAAGAACAATAAAATCAATTCAGGAATGTGTGTAAAAATCATGTGAACCCACTGTAAAAATTTGGAAATTATTTGATTAAGTTTAAGCACTAAAGTTGACATTTTTAAGAAACATTATATTATTGAACAAAAATAATTATATTAAATTAAATACACTTATGAAAATTATAAAAAGAAGTTTTCTGAGTTTCTTGTGAGCTGGAGCACTTAGGAAAATAAAAGTTGTTTTCGATAAAATACTTGATATTTTGAGCTATATTTTGAATTAAAAATAATTAAAATATTCCAAGAGTACAAAAATAGTTTAAGATTTTCCTAATGGTTGCCTGATCACTTGAAACTCATTAAACTATTTTCCCTAATTTTTTTAAGTCAAAAATAAATTTCCAAAGGCCTTGAAATGAATTTTCCTTAATTTTTTTGATTAAAATAATTGTACTAAATAAATTAAAAATCATAAAAAATATTAAACTTATTTCTCTGAGTTCTTTGAGCTCAAAGAGGTTTAATAAAAATATTAATAAATAATAATTTTTCTAATTTAAAAATATTTTCCCTTTTGTTAAATCACAAAAATTAATAAATAATTATAAAATTATTTAAAGATTTGATTCAAAAAATAATGAAATTTTGTGTAAATGTTTTTCTGACCTAAGGAAACCTTTAAATGCTTTTCTTAAAAAAAACATTATTTTGATTGTTTAAATAAATTTTTTTTGAAAATCCTTTTTTCTACATTAAAATAATTATTTAAATTAAATTAAAATTTGAAAACCATATTTTTTCCTCTGATGTTTAACTGCCCCCCCATGGGCAAGGTACTCTAAAATTTTTAAAGTCTTTTGAATTAAGCTTAATGAGTTATGAGGTGAAGAGCCCCAAGGGTAAAGGGGTAGTTTAAGATTTTGGTGCCTCAATAATAATTTAGGATTAATTAAAGGGAAAATAAGTAATTTTGATCCTAATAAGAATGTTTGGATGATTGAAACATAATTGGTAAAAGGTATAAACACAATTGCCACCTTTCCATAATAAGAATAAAAATATAAGTTGCGGAAATCATCAAGATTTAGAACTAAATCAAAATCAAATGATTTTCAAGTGATAAGCATAATTTAGGGAGTTGATGTTTCACTTATGATTAATTCCACAATTAATGCTAACTTGACTTCTTTTAATAATAATCTATATCACCTAAATTAAAATTTGAACATCTGCTAATCTTTTCTCTGATTTGATTAAGGGGCTTGGTAGTGATCAAGGCTTGATTTTAAATTTGTTTAATGGGATTTAGATGTTAACATGATTGATGATTAATACCTCC
Source organism: Phalaenopsis aphrodite (assembly GCA_003013225.1). NCBI lineage: Eukaryota > Viridiplantae > Streptophyta > Magnoliopsida > Asparagales > Orchidaceae > Phalaenopsis > Phalaenopsis aphrodite. The sequence continues at coordinate 1,090,917 of NEWO01000066.1, forward strand.
ATGCCCAGCTTTAGCGATGGGTAAAAAAGTCCTTGATGACTGAAACTTGCCTTAGTTCATTCACCCACATAACTTTTAAGTAAAATATCAACTCATCAATTGAGTACCCAATCGTCTAGATGATTAAAATGTTAAGATTCACGTAGTAGTGGGACAATTTTGATTTGATCTGGGATGATTAATGGAACAATATGATAAGTTCAAGATGAACTCGAATGCTTCAAGAGATCTTTAAAGGCTTTCAGGGTCATTCCCTGAACACTTTGAAATCTCTTGGATGTTTTGAATGACAGATTGAACTTACTATATTTTGTTCTAAAATCATCCACTAAGACCTTTTGGGAATCAATAAGTCATAATATGGAGTTTGTTAGATATACCTTCATTTACTCTTGCAAGTTATTTAAATTTCTGCAAAATTATACGCATGTTGCAAAAGCTAATCTTTCAGTATGAATTCCGAGAAGATGACAGGTACGCTTTTATAGTGTTATCTAATTTATGTCATTTTACTTTTGTAAATATCATAACTGCTTGAGTGCGTACCTTACTTCACTTGCAAAATCAAAACAACTTTTCAAAAATGAACCAACATTTTAAAAACTTAAAACAAATTGTTTCAGAGGTATCCATAAATCCTTTAAAATTTAACTAAACTTAAATGACCTTTTGAATTTATGGGAGTCCCTCGGAGGAGGTAACCCACGATTTCTAATGAGATCTCCCCGGTTCAAATGGGGTTCATAACTTGTTTAAGATCAGTAATTTCAAAAGAAAAAAATGATACTAGAACAACGGGACTGTGGGATCCTAAATAGTGTGACTCTAATCAAGTTTAGCATTCCCCATGATATTTAAATAACCAAAACCTTAGGAAACACTTGATTTGACATCAGGACGTGACACATTAGAAAACTTAAACTCACTACGACAAGGAGTTTGGAGCTAGTGTTGTGGGCAGCACGACCATCTTTAACATCAAAACATGTCGACACCAGCTAAAAAATTCTGTAGAATTAAACAACAAAGCGATAGGATTTTGAGGTTGTCTGCCTAGTGCAACATAAATCTTCAAGTTATCTTTAGGCCTTTGTATAGCCCTGATATAAGGCCTAACTTGTTTTAGGATTCTGAGATTGTCGTTCATTGTGACCTAAATCCTCACATCTTCCAGGCCATTTGTGTGATCATTTCACACATATATAAGACTTAATTAACAAATTTGACAGGATGAAACATTTAAAGATTTCTCCTCTTAAATGAAACCAATCCATAGGATAGCTTGGAAAGTCACCAAGATTCTCCTAAGGATCAATGATATCCCTTAGTTCTCTTTCCTTTGGCCTTCATAGTAAATGTTCCAAATTTGAGCCATTCTCATTTCACACCTCTTTTTCTGATCTTTAAAAAAGTCCCATCCCTTTAAAGTTCTTGATGACAATAACCCCTAATTTTTATCGAGTGTTTTCTTAGGTGACTTTGGTTATCTAAGATGTAATTAACTATAGTGGCTTGCCCTTATATGAAACTTTCAAGAACTAAGCTTAATATAAACCCTATTTAATATTTTGTATTAAATATCTGAACTTGTCGGTCCACATAAAAAATGGTTTTTCGTAGACTTAAATGGGTAGCATTAATTTTTTAGTTTATTTAATCGAGTCTTACCAGTAAGTAGTGTGTCTACTCTTCGGAATGGATGCATTGCTTGAGGTAAAAAGCTTGTTTATTTAAACTATTAAGGATATGAGATCGGTTTGATCTTATATTTTCAAAATTTAAAATACTATTTTTTCCTAATTTACGTATAAAAATCACATTAAACTGGGTGTTGGGACAACCATTCTAGCAACCAACAACTTCCAATTTGACAGCTGACATGTTCTAGCAACTCCACTAGGGATTGGTTTCTCTCTCCATTTAATGCAGGGAATATTGTCTTCTTATATTGGTAATGTGTCCATGTTCCTTATTAACCAAATTACTCTTGTTCGGTTGACATGCTTCGCCCATTTTTTCATTTGGTATGTACGGTCAACTCTTTCGTACTTCAGGATTCTTTGTTCAATCACATTTGAAAAGAGAGGTTTAGAATTTCATTAGTACTTTTATCTTTTGTGTGGGTTCAAACTCCCAATAGGTGTGTTAGTGGACTAGTTATGTATGGGCATTGAGCATCGTATAGTCAGTCCCGCATTGGGTCCTAAACATTACTTTGGTATGTTACTTTGTAAATTAAATCAAATTGTGTCGTGTTGTGCTTCCTCTTTAGCCTTTCTTAATTAATTAATTAAACCCTTATATGCTAAATATATCTTTATTAAATTTTAAAATCTTCACAAATTAAAATTAAATAAAGATGCGCCAGTCCTTAGTTGTGATTAAATTTTGAGTTGTTTTATATCTTGAATGTTGTGGCGGTGAATTTTATCTTGGTTGATTTTAGTTTTGGTTTTGGTTATGGTTATAGTTAACATGCAAGTTTATGTAGGTAAATTAAAGCATGAAACATGTAAGGAAAAGGCAGAAGAAAGACGGTACTATAAACTGTAAAACCATACCTGATGAGTCTTCTCATTCCACCAACAAAAACTTGCAAATGCATGTGAGGGAATTTATGAAAAGCAGGAAAAGTAGAGTTCTGAGGGTTTTTCCTAACTCTATGTTGTGAGTCCTTAAAAGTTTAATTAACAATGATTTGATTAAGCGAAAACTATTAAGTTTAATAGGCCTCTAAGGTATCCAACAAGTCAGGAGAGAGAAGCAGGTTCATGCCTCTCTCTCATCAACTAGTGAAAAGCCTCGAGTCCGTTTAAAATTATTATGTTGCTTAAAGGTTCATCCTATAAATATCCTTAATGCTCAGTGAACATTGATGTCCCAATTATCCCTAAGAATAGGGTAATTATCACTTATGATTCAATTTAGGAATTATGTGGGTGAGGACCCTTAAAGGGGCAAGTTAGTGTAATTTGGACACTTAACCAAATTTTTAATCCTAATTGGGCTTAGTAGTGTTTCAAGGAAGTTTGATTTAGTTATGTTTATTTCTTTAATTCTCATTTAGTCAATTTTTGATTTAGCCTAAGTCACCACTAAGCCTTTTAAGACCTAGGTGAGTGTCTTAATTAGAGGGTTTTTAAGTAGTCATGATTCATGATTTGAATTTTATTTGAAAGTCAACATAGGGGTATTAAATTGATTAGTTATTGACTTCAGAATTCATACCCCTAAGTCCAGGATCATTTAATTTTAATAAGTTTCCAAATTTTGATAATTTAGAAATTTTATTAATCTTAATTAAGAAAGTGAGATTGGTTTCTACCAATTAACCCCTTTGTATTTCAAGCATCACATAAATTGATTAAGATCAGAGCTTACCCACCTTCCCTCCTTGACTTAAGCCTAAATGTTAATTAAGGCAAGATTTCCAAAGTTACACATTTGCCCTTAAGGCTCTAACACTTTATAATTTGTCAAATTCAATTCAAATGACTTTGAAATTTTTATCCTACCTTATTCATGAGTCCATTAAGACATCAGAGGAGAAAATGTGATTTTTCAAAAGTTAATTTAATTTATATAATTATTTTATTGAAAAAATAAGATTTTTTAAAGAAAATTCCTAACGTGACCAAGGTAAATTATAATTCCTAGAAATTTTTATTGTAGGTAGAACTAGACTAGAGAAGCCTTTGTATCAAATTTCACAATTTTCTAAATTCTCTCTGATTCATTAGAATTACTTTAAATTTTTGGTTATTTAAAAAAATAAAATATTTTAAGTGGTGAAAATTAAGTTTTGTATTTTTGAAAAATCTCCCTAAGGTCAAAGAACTTAGAGGAGCAAATTTTATATTTTTTTGATTTTTCCTTAGTTTATTGGAATTATTTTAGTGAAAACTCATTTTTAGCCTTTTAAAATTTATTTTTAAGCTTTGAAATTCAATATCTTTATTTGAATTATTCTAATTGTTACTAGGTGATTAGGAAACAATTTAGCACATTTCCATGAGTTTTATTATTTTTATGATTTTTATGAATTTTTTTAATTATTTAAATATTTAGAATAGGCTAAAAATCAAGTTTTTATTTTAAATATCATTTTATTTTTAGAAAATATCCCTGATCACAGAGAACTCAAAAAATGAAGTTTCATAATTTTTTGAGTTATATTTTGATTTTTAAAAAATCAATCAAGTGTTAAGAGTGGTATTTATCTTTAAAAATCAATTTAAGTTGTTAAATGAACTCAAAGTATTTTGTAACTTTTATGATGAGTTCTCTGGACCATAAATCACAGTGGAGATAAAAAATCAAGTCATTTAAATGTTTATATTTTTCAAAATTAATTATCTTAGTGATTTAGTATTTGGAAAATTTATGGATGTTTTAAATGATTTGACCCATGAAATTATTTTTAAAGGTTTATCTTGTCATGGTAGACCTTCCAAGATTTTCTTGGGATTTAATAAAAAATATGCTAATTTCCATGATTATTTTAAGGAAATGATGTGAAATAACTTGAAAATATAGATCTCTATATAGGAACTTCATCTCACTTTGAAAAAATCAGAGAGTATTCCCCCTTACAGAGGCTACAATATGTTAAAATTTCAAGCCAAGGTGATGTGTCAATATGCATGGAGAATCAAATAATTCCAAATAGTTTTTAATTAATTAAAAAAAAAATTAATGCATCAAATGGACTTGAAAATTAATCCACATTATTCTCCTATGTTCACTGAGCAAGAAGGTATTTTTATTTTATTTTTGTGATTTCTCTACACAAACTTATGGATTTTCTAAGTTAAGGATATTTAAATGAATAGGAAAAAGCCATATTTATCTACTTAAACAGCGCGTGCTAACTAGATCCTAGGCAGCTCCGAAGGCGTGCGAGGCGCTCTCTAGTTGGACGTCGCCGTCCACGTAGCTTGCTGACTCGGCTCGTTGTTTATATCCCGTAGCGCTGTCTGGCTCGATCTCCCCCATCCATTTGATACACGCTTGGTCAAACGGCTCCCCGTCATCGTCCCCGATATAATGTTCTCGTGCCCGTCCAGACTAAAACCTTAAGATCTCGGCCTAGACTAAACCAAATCACTTCGGGTTTGATTTTATGTACTAATCTAAGTGAGAAGAACACATCCATACACCTAAGGCACCATGAAATAAAACTTAAGTAAATGGAGAATCAAAATAAGCTCAGGAGGAGGAGGAGTTTTATACCTTTGCACTGAGAAGGGAGGCTTCAATTAGAGGTGCTTGACATGTTTGTTGGGGTCCAAGGAGACTAGGGATTGAGTCCCTGGCTTGGTGTAAGGTCTAGGTATGAATTCGACCAAGCTCGATTTCAGGTGTTGGTCTAGAGCTATGGTAGAGGCTCTCTGGAAGGGGAATTTAATGGGGCTTTGGCTTCTTTCACTTCTGTAAAGGTTTCAGGACAAGCAATTGAATTTGGGTGGAGTGTGGAGGTGTATTGGGTTCTGTCCTAGTTTCTGATAAGGTTACAAGCTTAAAATTGAGCTCCGACAATGTGAATGGGAGAGGGGAAATGGTTGGAATGCACTGAGGGGATCATAGGGAAGCTCTGTGTGAAGTTTGGAGAGGTCTCTCTGAGAAATTTTTAGCACACCTCCCATGGCCAGGGGAGGTTAGTTTGTATAAAAATGGCCATGGGGTGGCTCTCAGGGCATGAGTTTGGGTGCATTGTGGTGCTTAGGTGTAGGGCAGAGGAGCTCCATAGTTTGATTTGGATGAGCAGACCTCTAGGTTTGATTTGGGTGAGGTTCCATGGGGGTGGCTCCCAATTTTGGAAATTTCCAGCCACTAGGCTGGCCGACCGACCACGGGGAGGTGGCTAGGAGCTCAAGGAACCCAGAGGAATCCATCACAGCAATTTAATGCAAATGTGTTTGGATTTGGCAAAGTTATCTTAAGAATGTGCATTTTTGGAAATACGATCCCTTAATTTGGGGGACCTTTGGTCCATGGATTGATTTTGGTGGTTTCATGGTGTTTGGACTGGTCACTAAGTCCAACTAATGACTATGGTGGAGTTAATTTTGTGGCTTTAAGGTGGTTAGCTCACATTTAGTGTATGGGTCCAAGTGGGTGCAAATGACCAAAACTTGGGGTTTGGGCTAGGTTAGCCATAAAAATTAGCCCAAATAATTGTTGCATTTAGTGTAGATGATCGTAAGGAACAACTTTGGTGAAGGATGGAAGTGTTTTTGAGTTCAATTGAAAGGTCAATTTGAAGGAATTTTGAACTTTAATCAATTTGGTCATGTTGGGCTAGGCTTGGGTATAGCTTGTGTTAGCCTTGGGCTAAGTCCAAATTGATTATTGAAAATGTTCAATATGGACCTCATGAAAAGTTTCCAACATGAATTGGATTCTAATTTGGAGGTTAAGGCAATCAATTCGGTGAAATTTTGGGACTTAGCCAATTTGGGGCTAAATTTGGGAATTTTGGATTTAAGCCAAAATCAAATGGATTTGAGAGTTCACCAATACCAATTAATGGTTGGTTTTGATGTATAGGAATGTCATAAAGATTTTGTAACATTAATTGAGGCCAATTTTCTAGGCTATAGGTTCAGATTGGTGAGATTAAGTCATATGGTCAAAATGGGGGATTTGACCCAAATCTTGGACCAATTGAGCTTGGATTTGGTTTAGTTTGGTCATATCAGAAGTGAATTTGAGTTTAGGATTGGAATTGGGGTCAATTAAGATCAAATTGATGGACATTTGAGTTGTATTTGGGGAAATTAGAGTCTTTAAAGAGCAATTTGGGGATTTTGGTTAAAGATGTTAAAATTTGCCAAATTGAGTCATGGGGTAGTTGAGAGAAAGGAAATTTAGAATATTTGAGATTTATTGGGAATTTTATAAGGTCCAGTAATCCTAAGGGTGACTCATCCTGAGTTTCCTCCACAGTGACCCCACTCACTAAATGTTTAGAGGTTAGGACCAATATGTAGAACTTCAAGCTGAGTGGAGAAGGGTTTGGAATTTCTAGTGGTGAGGGTTCCATGTCTAGTTTTCTAGGAATAGTCAACAGGGAAATTCCTATGGCTAGATCCTAGGCTACTAAAGAGTAAAAACTAAACCTCAACTAAAAATGAGGTTGACAGTCTACTTTGGACTTGACAACGAGTTCATCAGACTCGAGTACGATTTGAGGATCATTTTGTGGATCGATATCACAGCTAGATAAGACTTAATCAGTTACGTTATCACCAAAAATAGTCAAAACGTAGCTGAAATCATAATCATTATATTCATAAGACCCCAGAGGGACAAAAAGATAATCATACAAAGTCAGGGGTTCGAGGATTTTCTTCCCCAAATCTGAGACAACGAATCTAGTAGAGGCAGCTCCTATCCTACCCCCCCGTGCTATCAATCTTGGCAGTGATGCTTTTATTTTTCTTGTTCTTTATCCTTGCAATGATTTATCTCCTGGTGAAGCCTTCATCTCGGGCTCAGTATGTTGTAGACTCTAAATGGAGGCTTGTTTTGATGTAGTCTATATCTTGTTCAGTATCTTCTTGGACGATCTGCTCCAGACCTCCTTCCACTATTCTTCGGTATTTGTAGAAGCTTATTTCGATGAATCCTGTATTTTATTAAGGACCCTCTTGAGTTCATCCCAAGTTGTACTCCATCAATCTATTTTGGCATACAGATCAATTGGGGAGATTGGCTCGGCCAAAATCCTGTTTATGGAACCTTTTTCAAGTTCTTTTAAATATTCTTTCAGAATTGTAATGTTCTCTTCCATGAGGTTCTTCTTGAGCCAAACCTTAAAGATGAAACACTTGTCTATATTGTGTCCAAGCAACCGGAGGTATGGGCAATAAATTGGTTCATTCTTCTTATCCACCTCTTCGAGTTTCTTTGGATCTGGTAGTTTGAATTCTGACTTCTTCATCAGGCTTTTGAATATTTTAGGTATGGCTTCATCCTTAAAAGAATACATAACTTTTTGTCGCTCTAACAGGGATATTCTTTTACCCACTGTTCGAGTTGATCCCTCCTGAGGCGGTCGTTGGCTGGATTGACTGCTCTGTTTCTGAGAGTACTGTGATGAAGATTGACGATGTTCTTCTGCAAAAGACTTTATCAGCTACTTTCCTTTATCGACAGTTGTGATTATTCCTAATTTCTTTTCAAACACTCTGGTCACCATAGCCTTTTGATGTGGCTCCATGTGCTTCATTTCTTCTTGAAGTTTGTTGCCTTTACTGAGTAGCTTCTCGAAGGATTTGATGGTGAGTCCCTTAAGCATGAAAGCTATCGGCCCATGAATGCTCTTGAGTAGAATCTCAATCTCTTGATGTTCCTATAGCTGAGGTTCACATTTCATGCTAAGGTTTCTCCACCTCAAAATATAGTATGCCAAAGTTTTGCTGGGCTTTTGCTTCTCAATCATGAGCTCTTCAATAGACACATGATGTTGCGCCCCAGTAAATCTCTTCACAATTAATTGTTTCAACTAAAAAAATTTATTAACTGAACCGTTGGGCAAGTGAGCACACCAGTCAAAAGCAATTCCTGACAAGCTGTTGACGAATTATTGACAGAGTAGAGCTTCATTATTCCTCATGTTGCCACAACTGGCTTGGAAATGTGCTATGTGATTTCTGGGATTTCCAGTCCCATCGAATATCTTGAAGTTTTGGGCCACAAAACCATTGGGGAAAGGTACGACATCGAACTCTTCTGGGTAAGGTCTACCCTTTAAAATTGATGCACCACCCTTGGATTGAGCTAAGGCATCCCGCACTTGTTCAACTGTTTGCTTGAATTCCTTTACTAGCATGACAGCTGATGGAGAATCTTTCTTTGGTTGTTCATCTTTGTCTATTGAAGTATCATCTCTTCTTTCATCTACGATGTGTATGATTTCTAGCTAATTAATCTCTGGAGAAGCCAATCTCAGTGTATGTGATTGCCCCTGAATGGTGGCCATGGCAGTCATAGCTGCACTCATGTCTTATATTCTTTTTTCCAGTAGACTGACTTGCTCACCCCTTAGGGGGATAACCCTACGCAGCTCATCTACGGTGTTCTCTTTGGTGTGAGGTTGAGCCTCGTACGTAGATGTGGTGGCTCTAGTTTCAATCACATTGACATCCATGAAATCCTCCAAGAAATTGAAATCCTGTCGTCCACTTCGGAAGGATGTTGAAGTATGACATTAAACTAACCCCATATTTTTCATAGTTAAAAATGAAATAGCGTTGTACCTCAAACCCTCTATCTATCCCGACGGACAAACACATGACTTGAGGACGAGGATAAAATAAACTAAGGAAAGTATGACATCCGTTTGGTCTGTGAAACCTTTGTATTTGCCGACAAGTTCCCCTTTTTAATATAAAGGATTAAATAGGGTTTATATTAAGTTGGGTTTGGACATGCTTCCTATAAGGGCAAGCCCCTATAGTTAATTACATTATAAATGACCAAAGTCACTTAAGAAGACTCTCAATAAAAATCGGGAAATATTATCTTCAAGGAATTTAAAAGGGTAGGACTTTTCAATGAAATCAGACGTAGAGGTGTGAAAGGGGATTGGCTCAAATTTGAAACATTTTATTGTAGAATCCAAAGGAGGAAGAACTAGGTGATGTCCTCGGTGACTTCCCAAGTTATTCTAATGTTTGGCTTCAATTTAAGGGAGAAAAATTTAAGTGTTTTATCCTGTCAATTTTATTAGTTAGGGCTTACATTTGTGTGAACAATCACACAAATAACCTGGAAGATATGAGGATTTAGGTCGTGAAAAATGACAACCTCAGAATCCTAAGACGAGTTAGGGCTTATATTGTATAGCAGGGCTATACAAAGGCCTAAAGATATGGTGAGGATTTATGTTGCATGAGCAAGCAACCTCGAAGTCCTATGGCTTTGTTGTTTAAGTATAAGGAAGAAAGATTGGTTTAGCTCGGGAAGATGGGTTTTGCTGTTGAAGATGGCTGTGCAGCCCACCATGCTAGCTCCAAGCTCCTTGCCGCGACGAGTTTGAGTTTTCTAGTGTGTCAAGTTATAATGTCAAATCAGGTGGCCCTATGGTTTAAGTTCTTTAAATTTTATTAAGGCATATTAAAGTTGATTAGTGCAACACCGGTTAGGACCCTACGGTTCCCTCGTTCCTGCACCACTATTTCCTATTGGATTCACTTAGTCAAAATGAGCTTATTAAACTCAACTTAATGAGTTCCATAATTTTTGTATAACAACCTCCTCTGACTTTGGAAAAATCAGAGGATATTTCCCTTGATAGAGGCTACAACAAGCTAAAATTTCAAGCCAAGGTGATGTATCAATATGCATGGAGAATCAAATGATCTCAAATAGTTTTGATTAATTAAAAATATTTTATGCATCAAATGGACATGAAATTTATTCCACATTATTCTACTTTGTTTACTAAGAAGAGGGTGTTTTAATTATATTTTTGTGATTTTTCTACACCAAGTTATGAGTTTTTGAAGTTTAAGGAGTTTAAATAAATAGCAAAAGCCCTATTTTTCTACTACTCCACGCAGCGCCATGTAGATCCTAGGCAGCTCTGAAACTCTACGCAGTGCGCTCCTACTTGTAGCCGCCATTCATGCCAGCAAGCACGCGTCCCGCAGTTTATGTAAAGAAGTGTTGTCTGGCTTCATAATGGCCATCAATTTAATATACGCGTGATCAGATGATGCGTGGTCATTGTCCCCAATGGCTTAGGCTTAGAGCCGTCCACCTTAAAGGCATATGATCTCTCTTTTTTCTCAACCAAATTAAGTGAATTTTTTTTTAAAATGCTCGTCTTAGTGAGACGAACACATCCATACGGTTAATTTGTCATGAAATCAAGCCCAAGTAAATGGAGAATCAAAATAGGCTCGGGAGGAGCAGAAGTTTTATACTTTCGCTCTGAGAAGAGTGGCTTCAATTAGAGGTGCTCGGTACGTTTGTTAGGGTCCAAGGAGGTTAGGGATTAAGCCTCTTACTGTGGTGTAAGGCCTAGGTATGAATTTCACCAAGCTCGATTTCTGTTGTTGGTCTAGAGCTACGGTGGAGGCTATTTCAGAGGGTAATTTGATGGGGCTTTGTCTTCTCTTGCTATTGTGAAGGTGTGGGCACAAACAATTGAAGTTTGGTGGAATTTTGAGAGATTTCCTGTATCTGCCCTAATTTTTAAGATTAGGGTTATACTAAGGGAATCACGATAGTGGAGTGATTGGAATGGGTTGTGGAGGTCTCAAGGAAGCTCTGTGAGTGAATTGGGAGGCTCTCTTTGAGAAAAATTTAGCACACCTCCCATGGCCATGGAGGTGAGTTTTTATAAAAATGGCCATGGGCTGGCTCTCAAGGCATAAGTTTGGGTGCATTATGTTGCTTAGGTGGAGGGCAGAGGAGCTCTTCAATTTGATTTGGATGAACTGGCCTCTAGGTTTTATTTGGGTGAGGTGCCATGGGGGTGACTCTCAATTTTGAGCTTTTCCAGCCACTAGGTTGGCCGGCCGACCAGAGGAGGTAGCTAGGAGCTCAGGGAACCCAGGGGAATATGTCACATCAATTCAGTGCAATAATACCTAATGTTAGTAAGGATATCTTAAGCACGTGCATTTTTGGAAATAATATCCCTTTGTTTGAGGGACCTTTGGTCCATGACATGATTTAGGTGGTTCCATAGTGTTTGGACAGTCAATAAGTCCAACTAATGGATGGGGTGGAGTTAATTTGGTGACATTAGGGTGGTTAGGTCATATTTAGTGCATGAGTCCAAATGGGTGCAAATGACCAAGTCTTGGGTTTGGTCTAGGCTATCCATGTCAATTGGCCCAATTAATTGTTGCATTTGGTGTAGATGATCCCAAGGAACAACTTTGGTGAAGGATGGAAGTGGTTTTGAGTTCAAATGAAGGATTAATTTGAGGGAATTTTGAACTTTAATCAATTTGGTCTTGTTGGGCTAGACTTGGGTCTAGCTTGAGTTAGCCTTGGGCTAAGTCCAAATTGATATTTGTAAATGGTCAATAAGGACCTCATGAAGAGTTTTCAACATAAATTGTATGCCAATTTGGAGCTTAAAAATATCAATTGGGTGAAATTTGAAGACTTAGCCAATTTGGGAATTTTGGATTTAGGCCAAAAAGTAATGGATTTGAGGCTTCACCAAGGCCAATTGATGGTTGATTTTGATGTATAGGAATGTTATCAAGATTTTTCAACATTAACTGGGGTCAATTGACTACGCTATGGGTTCAATTTGGTGAGATTAGGTCATATGATCAAAATTGGGGTTTTGACCTAAATCAAAATTAGACTCAGATCATGGACCAATTATGCTTGGATTTGGTTAGTTTGATCATATCAAAGGTTAATTTGAGCTCAGGATTGTAATTAGGGCCAATTGAGATCAAATTTATGGACATTTGGGTTGAATTTGGGGAATTTGAGCCCTTAAAGGAAAATTTTGGGGTTTTGGTTAAAGATGGGTATTTTGGTAGAGTTGAGATACCAACCATCACCAACAAGCCATAGACCAATGGAAACCCCATTTTGGGTCCTCTATATAATGGTGTTAGCCAAACCATAGCCCTAGGGCTAGTAGGTTTAGTGAACCATCTACATGAGTATCCCAAAAGATCAAGGGACCTAGGCTAAAAATTTGAGTTCAGGGTTGTAAGTGATTGTGGGTGCAGATAAGTGTAGTGAGTAACTTAGCTCCAAACCAACACCCAGGGTCAACCTTAAGGTCCAGTAGTCCTAAGGGTGACTCATCTTTAGTTTCCCTCATAGTGACCCCACCTACTAAGTGCCAGAGGTTAGGATCAATATGTGGAACTTCAAGTTGAGTAAAGAAGAGTTTGGAATTTCTAGTGGTGAGGGTGTCTTTTCTAGTTTTCTAAGAATAGTCAATAGGAAAATCTTATGGCTAGACTTTAGGCTACTAAACCTCATCTAAAAGTGAGGTCAATAGCCACCTACCTGCATCCGCGTTTGGTTTTTTTTAGGGAACAGAGTTGATACCACAATGATTTCTACTGATTATACTGCCACAAGGACCGCAGACCGTCGGTCGGTTAAGTCGAGACTGGGTTCAAAGATCTTACCCATCACCCATTATGGAGACATTCCTGCAATCCCAAAGACAAAGACAAGATGATTACCAGGCACTGTAGTCGATTTACCACAGGGAACATACTTTCCCTTGACATACTGATGTTTCTATTAAGATGCTCCGTCCTGAGACATCATCGTTGAAAAAGGAAAAGGTATGGGTACCCAAGATTGCTGCTACGATGCAATAGGAAATGAAACCCCTGGAGAAAAGAATAGAAGAAATGACTACAACTATGACCGTCATGGCCACCATTCAGAGGCAATCACAAGCACCGCAATTGGCTTCTCCAGAGATTAATTAGCCAGAAATCATAAACATTATAGATGAAAGAAGAGAGGCTACTCTAGCAAACAAAGATGAGAAAGCAAAGAAAGATTCTCCATCAAGCGCCATGCCAGAAAAGGAGTTCAAGAAAATGGTTGAACCAGTGTGGGATGCCTTAGACAAATCCAAGGGCGGTGCATCAATTTTGAAGGGTAGACCTTACCCGGAGGAGTTTAATGTCGTGCCTTTCCCCAAGGGTTTTGTGGTCCCAAACTTCAACATATTCGATGGGACCAGAAATCTCAGACAACATATAGCACATTTCCAAGCCAGTTGTGGCAACACTAGAAATAAGGACACTCTGCCTGTAATTCGTCAGCAGCTTATCAGGAATCCCTTTCGACTGGTACGCTGACTTGCCCAATGAGTCAGTTAAATTTTTTTTGAATTGGAACAACTGTTTGTGAAAAGATTTTCCGGGGCACATCATCATGTGTCTATTGGAGAGCTCATGATGGAAAAGCAAAAGCCTAACAAGACTCTAGTAGATTGTATCTTGAGGTTGAGAAACCTTACCATGTAATGTGAACCTCAGCTACAGGAACATCATGCAATTAAAATTTTACTCAAGAGCATTCATGGACCAGTAGCTTTCATGCTTAAGGGACTCACCATCAGTCCTTTGAGAAGCTACTCAGTAATACCAACTGTCTTCAAGAAGAAGTAAAACACATGGAGCCATTTGAAAAGGCTAAGGTGACCAGAGTGTTCGAGAAGAAATCAGGAGTAGTAGCGACAGTCGACAAAGGAAAGTAGCCGATAAAGATATATGCAGAAGAGCATCGTCAGTCTTCATCACAGAACTCTCAGAAACAGAATAGTCAATCCAACCAACGGGCACCTCAAGAGGGATCACCTCGAACATGGGATAAAAGAATATCCTTGTCGGAGCGACAGAAAATTATGTATTCTTTCAAGGATGATGATATACCTAAAATATTCAGGAGTCTGATAAAGAAACCAGAATTCAAACTACCAGATCCAAAGAAGCCTGAAAAGGTGGATAGGTAGAATGAACCAAATTATTGTCCATACCACCGGTTGCTCAGGCACACTATAGAAAAATATTTCGTCTTTAAAGACTAGCTCGAGAGAAACCTCAAGGAAGAGAACATAACAATCCTGAAAGAGTATTTAAGAGAACCTGAAAAAGGTTCCATAAACATGATTTCAGCTGAGTCAATCTCCCCAATTGATCCGTATGTCGGAATAGATGGATGGAGTACAACATGGGATGAACTCAAGAGGGTCCTTAATCACATTCAGGATTCATCAAAACAAGATTCAACGAATACCAAAGAAGAATGGAATGAGGTCCAGAGCATATCATCCAAGAAAATACTGAACAAGTTCCAGTCTAAATCAAAACAAGCCCCCATTCAGAGTCGGCAACATACCAAGCTCGAAATGAAGGTTTCAACAGGAGATCCATCATCGTCAAGGACAAAGAAGAAGAAGAAAAGCTTCACTACAAAGATTGATAGCATGGGGGGTAGGATTGGTGCTGCCTCTACTAGATTGGTTATCTCGGATTCGAGGAAGAAAATCCTCGAACCCTTGACTTTGTATAATTATTTTTTTCTTCCTTCGGGATCTTTTGAATATAATGATTGTGATTTTGGCTACACTTTAACTTTTTATGGTGATGATGTAACTAATTGTGATCAATCTAGCTTCGATCTCAATCCTCAAAATGATCCTCAAATCATACTTGCGTCTGATTAACTCGTTGGCAAGTCCAAAGAAGACATCAATAATATCGCTTCTGACAACATTGATAACAAGGAGCCAATTCTCGAGCATCATGGTACACCACTTGCCATCAACTTATATCTTTTCTATGAAGATGAAAAGACACTGGAAGATTCAACAATGATATCACAAGATGAAAAAATCACAAAAGTTAACTTAAAGAGCGGAAAAGTGTTACCACCAAGAACAGCTCCAGTAGACCAAGGGAAACATAATATGACTCGATAAGAGATACCCCCACCTCCACCAGTTCAAGAACCACATAATTAAGATAAAATTAGAGGATTATACAGAGTAGAATACAATGTGGTAGCTCATCTTAGGAAGTTGCCGCCCCGATTAAGCATCTACGACACTCTGATCCTATCAAAGGAAATGAGAGAGTCTCTGGTTACAAGTTTGCTTGACCCAGAAATTTGCTTAGCTCAGTTGGCCAGCATATCCTCAAATGAAGTTTGCTCGTTGAAAGAACAGTCAGGGGTAACCTTCAAAGATAATGACTTGCTCCTCGGTACCGCTGACCACAACCGTCCACTCTACATCTCCATCAACATTGGCAGATTTGTGTTATCCAGAGTTTTAGTGGATCTTGGAGCATCTCTTAACTTGATGAGCCTACAAACATTGTCCTATTTGGATATTGAAACTCAAGAGCTTACGGTCGATAAGATGATGTTAAGAGGATTCAACCAAAAGGAAGAAAGAACGCTCGGATCAATTACATTACTTATGAAGGTTGAAGAACTCATGACGACCGCTAAATTTCATATCATCAACGTCAAACCTCTTTTAACGCTCTATTGGGTCGACCATGGATTCATGAGCACAATATGGTTCCATCATATCTACACCAGTGCATCAAATACCGCAAAGATGGTCAAGAAAATTGCATAAAGGGAGACCTACAACCATTTTTTGTGCATGAAGTTGGTATCAATGAAGATGTTGCCTACTACGCGCCTCCAAATAAGACTGTCTTCTCTCGTGAAGTTATCACAAACAAAGATGAAGATTCAGAAGAATAAAAAAGAGGAGGCCATTCAACTCCGCTTCAGCGATCTTCCATCACTCCCTTACAACGAATTGGTGAAGGTTCTTTTAGTTCGCGTACTCAAGGTCATGGCGGGGGACGTGGACGAGGAAGGATCAATTTAATTGTTGAACAGACTAGGCCAACCATAAACATTGGTGATAAAGACAGTTCTGAAGATGAAATAAAGATGAAAAGATGGAAGAGACCTCAGTACAAGATATCCCTAGAAGATACAGAAAAGAATGAATATGAAACAATGTATGATCGGATAAACCACTATGTGAATGCTATGACCCTCACTCCAATTCTCCCTCAAAAGGTCGAGAGTTTAGAGGTCAAGGAAGTCCATAGTGTTGGTTCAATGACGATCAAATTTTACCGTGCTAACATGTAAATTTGGATGTTGATTCTAGTGAATTAATGGAATTACCTTTTGGTTACTTCTCGCCTTGTGTTCAAAAGTTAATTCAATGGGGACACTTAACAAAACAAATGCCAAAAGATAAATTTAAAATTTTTGAAAAATTATGGAATGGTAAAAGTCGAGCTCTAAACTCGAAAGAGTGTCTCAGATTTGGTACAGTCGGAGAAGTTGATGATTCTGGAATTTTGCATGGTTGTTATTAGTTAGTTAGAAGAGGATTGCCTCAATGTAGAGGATTACTCTACTGATCAACCAATAGATGATGCTCTGCTAGAATTTAAAGAGGAAATTAAATCTACTGTTGATGAATTGAAAGAGATTAACCTCGGGACTAAAGAACGAGCCCGACCTAAATTTATAAGTTCTCTACTTAATGACGAAGAATCTGCAAAATTGATCAAACTATTAACACAATTCAAAGATTGCTTCGCATGGAGCTACGATGAAACGTCAGGATTGTCAGCAGAGGTTGGAGTACATAAACTTGGGGTGGACGAGAATATAACCTTAGTAAAACAAGCTCCCAGGAGAATGCGACTCAAAATAGAACAACAAGTCATTGTAGAGGTGAAGAAATTGATAGACGTCAACTTTGTTAAAGAGGAGCAGTACCCCATATGGTTGGCTAATACTATACCTGTTAAGAAGAAAAATGAACATATCCATGTTTGTGTCGACTTCAGAGATTTGAACAAGGCATGTCCAAAAGACGAGTTTCCACTACCTATACCAGAGGTGATGGTGGATATCGCTTCAACACATGAAATTTTCTTCTTCATGGACAGATCGTTGGGATACAACCAAATGAAAATGGCTCCTGAGGATGCAGAACTTACAACCTTTAGAATATTGATTGGAATTTTCTGCTACACAGTGATGTCGTTCGGTCTAAGGAATGCGGGAGCAACATATCAACGTGCAATGATGAAGATTTTTGTTGACCTCATTCACAACCAAGTCGAACGCTATGTGGATGATTTGGTCATCAAAATTAATTGAAAAATAGACCATTTATACAATTTGAGGATTGTATTTGAACGGTTACGATGATATGACCTTAAAATGAATCCCTTAAAGTAGGCCTTTGGTGTTACCTCTGGGAAATTTCTAGGATTCATTGCCCGTCATCATGGAATCGAGATCGACATGGATAAGATTAAATCTATTCTCCTCCTAAAACCTTGAAACAACTATGTTCCTTCCAAGGGAAGTTGGCATATCTGAGACGCTTTATTTCTAATATCTCAGGTAGGTGTCAGTCTTTCTCGACATTAATTACAAAACGACAACAAATTTATTTTGAAAAAGAAATTCTAGCAGGCCTTTCAGGACATTATTTAATGACACCTCCTATCTTGGTAGCCCCTATCCCAGGGAAACCTTTGATACTTTATACTGTAGCTTTAGGTGACTCTCTCGGAGCCCTTCTAGCCCAAGTTAATGATTAGGGTAAAGAAAATGCGCTCTACTACTAGAGTCGTCGCCTACTGATGGAGGTAAGGTATCCATCTATTAAGAAGTGTTGTTTGGAGTTAATTTCTGCCATGCAAAAACTTAGACATTACATGCTTTCTCATAAGATTACCCTGATCTCGAAAGTTAATCCATTGCAATATTTGATGACCCGACCAACACTCTCCGGATGTCTAGCAAGATGGTCAATGATCTTATTGCAATTTGATATAACTTTTGTTCCTCTCCGTGATATCAAGGGAAAGATACTAGTAGACTTTCTCGGTGCAATTTGATATAAGTTTTGTTCCTCTCCGTGCAATTTGATATAACTTTTGTTCCTAAACACTGGGAGATGTACTTCAATGGTGCTTAGTCAACCAGAAAAGATAAAGGATCAGACACAGTTATACAAGGCAAAGCAGGGATTGGTTTGATCTTTATCACGCTAAATAAGGGTATGATGTGGTCCTCATACCCCCTAACAGAGTCGTGCACCAACAATGAAGTTGAATATGAAGCTTTAATCACCGAGTTGGAAATGGTAATCTCAATGGAAATAACAAAAATTGTCATTTATGGCGACTCCCAACTCGTCATCCAGCAAGTTGCCGGACAATAGAAAATTTTGAAACCAAGATTAACAGAATACCATTAGTACACGGTGAAGCTCCTGAAGCAGATTCCTGATGTAACTTTTTACCAGATTCCTAGGGGAGATAATGCCCATGCCAACGCTTTAGCAAAACTTGCCAAGGAAATGGCGTGACCCCCGGAGGACTCCATTAAAGTCATAGTGCAAGGAAGACGAGTCTTGTCTCTGATCGACTTTGAAACTTTGCACAAGCTTAGAAAAGAGGAAATAATAAATATAGTTGCAGACATCATCGATGATTGGCGCAAGTCATTAATAGAATTTTTGTATACTAGAAACCTGCCAGAAGACAAGTCTGAGGCGCATCACATCATAAGAAGGGTTATGTCTTACGACCTGATGGAAAATGTTCTCTACAGAATATCTTTGGACCAGATGTGGCGACGATGTTTGAGCAGAGCTGAAGCACATAATATAGTCATAGAGGTACATGCCCGATTGTGTAACGCTCACCAGTCAGGGCTGAAAATGAAAATGAAGATCAAAAGACTCAGGTATTATTGGCCAGCAATGATGTCCGATTGCATGGTTACAGCGAGAAGATGTCACCAATGCCAAGTGCATGGGGTGGTCTTACACCTGCCTCCGAATATGCTACGCCCAACTGTTGCCTCGTGGTCATTCGAGTGTTAGGGAACAGTTATAATTGGTCTGATAGACCCTCCATCTTCCAAACGACACAGGTTTATACTTGCCGCTATAGATTACTTCTCCAAATAGGGAGAGGCACTACCGTTACATGAAGTTATGGCATAGAACGTCCTTCAATTTTTTAAAAGCTAAATCATCTACCATTTTGGAGTATCGCAAAGAATAATTTCTGACAATGGGACAACTTTCAGAAGTACAAAGGTCAACAACTTTGTCAAAAGACATGGGATAGATTGGAGATACTCTACGATTCACTATCCCATAGCAAATGGTCTGGCTGAGGCTTTCAACAAAACACTGGTATAGATTTTGGAGAAAACAACAACAATAAAAACAATAACAACAACAACAAAGCCTTAATCCCATTAGGTGAGGTCAGCTACATGAATCATTTTTCTCCATTGCGTCCTATTTAGTGTCATATTTTCATTTAATTCTAGTAAATTAAGATCATTTTAATACAATAAGCCCAAGTCTTCTTAGGTCTACCTCTTTCTTTCCTAACATAAGCCAAATTTAGAACATCTACTCTTCTAATCGGATCATCAGATGGTTGACGTTTAATATGACCAATTCATCTAAGACGATTTTCTCCAATTTTGTCTATCACATGAGGTACACCAACTCTATCACGAATATATTCATTTAGCATTTTGTCTCTAATTGTATAGTCACTCATCCACCTAATGATTCTCATCTCAGCAACACTTAACTTATTATTATGCTTTCCTTTTAAAGGCCAACATTCAGCACCATAGAGCATTGCAGGCCTCACCACCGTTTTATAAAATTTTCCTTTCAGTTTTAGCAGTACTTTTCTATCACACAAAAGGCCCGAAGCATTCCTCCACTTCAACCAACCAACTTGAATTCTACTATTAACATCCCCATCTATATCACCATCGCTTTGGACAACAAACCCAAGATATCTAAATCGTTCACACCTTTTAATAATTTGATCACCCAAAGTCACACTTCTGTCACTAGAGCTATTACTACAAAAATTAAATTCCATGTATTCAGTTTTAGTTCTACTTAAACGAAGGCCTTTAGACTCTAATGTAGACCTCCATAATTATAGTTTTTCCTGGGCTTTTTCTCTCGTTTTATCCATGAGAAGAATGTCATCAGCAAAAAACATACACCAAGATACATCCTTCTGTAGATTTCCAGTAAGACCATCCATAACTAAAGCAAAAAGATATGGGCTTAAAGCCGATCCCTGATGTAATCTAACAAAAATAGGAAAATAGTTTGTCAATCCTCCTTCAGTTTGAAAACAAGTAACAACTCTAGTATACATATCTTTAATGACTTGAATATAAGTCATATCAACACCTTTCTTCTCGAGAACTCTCCAAAGGATATCTCTTGTAACCTTATTGTAAGCTTTTTCTAAATCAATAAAAATCAAATGTAGATTCTCCTTATTATCTTTGAACTTCTCAATCAAACCTCTCAATAAATGTATAGCTTCCATAGTAGACCTGCCCCGCCTTAATCCAAATTGATTATGAGAAATTTTTGTAATGCATCTTAACCTATGTTCAATTACCCTCTCCCATACTTTTAAAGTATGACACATCAACTTAATTCCTCTATAATTTGCACACTCTTGTGCATCCCCTTTATTCTTAAAAATGGGGACCAAAATACTCTTCCTCCACTCCTCAGGCATCTTTTTAGTTTTTAAAATAATATGAAAAAGTTTTGTAAGCCAAGAAACTCGCAAATCTTGAAAATATTTCCACACTTCAATTAGGATATCATCAGGTCCTAAAGACTTTCCACCTTTGGTTATCTTTAAAGCCTCCTCAACTTCTTTTTTGCTAATGCGATAGTAGAAATGATACGTTTTATTATTATTCACGATATTAAAATCACTAATGTCGGTCAAATTTTCAGAAACTTCATTAAAAATTTTATCAAAGTAACTCACCCACCTATGTTGAATATCTTTTTCTAAGAAAAATACTTTTTGGTTTTCATCTTTAATACACTTTACTTGAGTTAAATCTTTACTTTTCTTTTCTCTTTGTTTAGCCAGTTTATACATATATTTTTCACCCTCTTTAGTATCTAATCTATTGTAAAGATCATTAAAAGCAGTTTTTTTAGCGTCGCCGATTGTTCTTTTTGACTCCCTGCGGGTCGTTTGATATTTTTTCCAGTTCTCTAAGCTTTTACATTTAAACCAATTTTTATAACATAACTTCTTATATTTTATCTTTTCATGCACATTATTATTCCACCACCAACTATTTTTATTTGTAAATATTTTTTCTTTTGATTCTCCAAGAACTTCATTTGCTACTTGTTTAATAGTGTTTGTTATTTTATCCCACATCACATTTGCTTCTTCATGAATATCCCAAATTTTGAAATCTTGAATTTTACTCATAAAAATAATTTTATTTGTGTCTTTTAAGTTTCTCCATCTAATTCTGCAATGATGAGTCCTAGTATTTTTCTTACAACTCTTAATTTTAAAATCTAAAACTAATAAATAATGTTGGGTATTTAATTTATTACTTGGAATTACCTTACAATCTTTACAATCACGACGATCTCGTCTTCTCATAAGAAAATAATCAATTTATGTTTTATTAGATCCACTCTTATAATTAATAAGATGTTCATCCCTTTTCTTGAATAAAGTATTCGTAATAACAAAATCATACGCTAAAGCAAAATCTAAAATAGCTCTACCTTCTTCATTAGTTACTCCAAAACCATAGCCACCATGAATATTTCTGAAATCTTCTACCACTCTACCAACATGTCCATTTAACTCTCCTCCAATAAAAATTCTTTCTTTAAGAGGTATCATTTGTATTAAGTCTTCTAAGTGATTCCAAAATTTATCTTTAGACTTTGTATCTAAACCTACTTAAGGAGCATAAACACTTATAATAAGAAAAATCTTAATATCAATGATAATCTTTTGGGCTATAATTCTATCACCAACTCTATTAAGATTTTGAATAAAACACTTGATGAAAAAAAAGGGATTGGCACAACAAACTATTAGCAGCCTTGGGGGCCTACCAGACAACTTTCGGGACTCTCACTCAGTGTACACCTTATATGCTCGTGTATGGGTCTGAGGTCGTGCTACCGCTAGAAATTAAGACACCATCTCTCAGAGTCGCCGTTGCTAACAATTTCACAACAGAAGAAAGCACAAAACTCAGACTTGAATAACTGGAGACTCTCGAAGGAAAATGACTAGAAGCACAACAACATTTGGAGCTTTAGCAAGTGAAGATGGTACAAGCTTATGACAAATTGGTCCGCCCAAGGTCATTCAAAGTTGGTGACCTCATACTTGTGCTCAAAAGGCCTATTCTTGCATGCCGAAAAATAGGTGGAAAATTCAAGCCAACTTGGGAGGGACCATTTGTCATTGAAAAGGACTATACAGGAGGAGCCTACCAGTTAGTGGATTTCTAGGGCGAAAGACCCATGTCACCAATAAATGGATGATATCTAAAAACTTATTAAGCAACCTAACACTGCTTGCCTCTACTTGCTTTGAAACGTGGAAACTTTGATTATTTTAGCGTTATGTATGTGGTCAAATGCCTATGACCGGGTCCAAATTTTGTAATTAACCTCAATATAATGAAAATTTTAAGAAAGAAATTATAAACTTCAAATTTTCTTCTTTCCCCTTTTAAGTACATTGTTCCACTAAATTAAACAAAACTCATACATAAAATAAACAATTCATTTCACAAAAATAAACTAAAATTTACTTTAATAAATACTTTGTTTTCTTTTTATTCATGACAAGTTTCGGCCCACTGACGTTTTTCCTGTCATCTGCAGAAAAATGTTGGGACAGAGGCTGATCTTTGCTTTCCAGTATGGCTGGAGCCTCACCCTAAATAAGAAGATGTCGCCGCAGAGCGGTACCATTGACTTCAACATGGATTTTAACAAGGTTGACATGGACTACGAAGGTCATCTCATGGACATAGTCGGCTGCAAAGAGAAAGAGGGATTGCCTTCACTTCTGAGAGTGACTACTAAAGAAAATGTATCATGCAAAGGCAAGAACATGGTAATAGAGCAAGATCCGATGGACGGGCCCAACCGTCTGGCCTCCATGGTAAATACACCGGCT
This sequence comes from Phalaenopsis aphrodite, assembly GCA_003013225.1. NCBI lineage: Eukaryota > Viridiplantae > Streptophyta > Magnoliopsida > Asparagales > Orchidaceae > Phalaenopsis > Phalaenopsis aphrodite. Next base: position 1,114,475 of record NEWO01000066.1, read on the forward strand.
GGAGGCTTAATAGCCGCCAATAACAAACAACTGCCAAGTACTTTGCTTCACAGGACACAACACAAGAACACCATCCGCAAGAAGCAGAGTGCTTTTCTACAACAAGTACGCAGACATCAAAGAGAGACAAACAGCTTGCTTACCCCTATTCTTGAGGGGCATATTTATGATCCAGACCTGAAAGAAACTTCTGTTAGCCTACTCACCATAGATGAAGAACCAGGGTTTGTGAGAGAGTCAAATACACTTTTAGTTTCATATGTCTTATGCAAGGGTTGCCCGACATGCAACACTGAAATACCAGCTGGGACATCAGCCATAGGTGCGTTCATAGGGTGCCCGGATTGTAATGTTCTACATTTACAACATTTCATTACATTGGAAGAGTATACTTCAAGCACCAATGGGTCTTAAACTTCATATTTTATGATAGATGAACCATATGTCCCATTGGGGATAGATCAGTATGTACCGTGGAGCCCTGTGTCGTACATCCCTCTAGAGGCCGAGTCTCATGCTCCAGATCAACCAGTGCTAGTTTGGGTTCCTATCAATGCTCAAAGAAACGAACGCCCGTGACAGCTGCTAACCCCTAGCATGATAGAGTACTATAAGATAAGTAAATTAAATAAAAGAGAATTTGAGTCTTATGAAGAAGTTCAGGGAAAGTTCTTCAATATACTGGAAGGCCTGGAGCTGTATACCCAAGTTTTTTCCGAAAGTGATGAAAGAAGCATTCTGGACTGTATCTTTAATTTAAGAGATAGAGCCCAAGCAGGCCTTCTCATGGAAAGAACATATTTCGAGCCAAAGAAATGGATGAGAGGAAAGGGAAGAATCATTATCCAGTGTGGTTGTTGTTATAACTTCACGAATGACAGACAGGGGAATTTGCCTAGGATCCTCAGACATGATCAAGTAGATTCGCTACCGCCAATGATAAAGTGGATGATCAAAAGAATGGTCAAATGGAATATTCTACCTGCTACCTGCATTCCCAATAGTTGCATTATCAATATCTATGAAGAGGGTTATTGCATTCCCCCACACATTGATCATTATGATTTTGTGAGGCCCTTCTGCATGGTCTCATTTCTGTGCAAAAGTAATATTTTATTTGGGAAAGAAATCAATAGCATCGGCCCTGATGAATTTAGAGGTGCTGTGGAGATTCCTCTACCAGTTCGTTCAGTGCTCGTTCTTAAAGGCAATGGTGCAGATGTCACAAAACATTGCATTCAAGGGGTATGACACCGTAGGGTGTCTCTGACTTTCCGCAGAATGGATGACAGCAAAATGCCACATGGATTTCAGCCAGACCCGGAACTAGAAGAGCTACTGTCGGAGGAACTATGAGAAGGTTGTACCTCTAAGTACATGTGAAGAGAACTCTTTTCCTAGAGCTTGACTTAAAAGGTTTGCTTGATCAGGAGCTTGTTATACCTAGTACAGACGGTTAGAGGGCTCATCTTTTTTTATAGCAACACGATATGTATCGGATATATTCAGCCTACAATGTATTCATAGCATGAGATGTTCTGAATGTATTTCAACATGGATTATATATTGTACCTTTTGAGGCGTTAGCCTATGCTCGATCGGTGACGTCTCTTTATTGAAGCAGATTACTGAAATTTTTTTCCCAGGAATGTGCCTTTTTGTCAATTGCCTTTTTGTGTGATGGATGAAAGCCATGAACCACACGTTGGTTCAAAATTTAAATGAATAAAGAATGAAACAACAAATCTTTAACAATAAATAAAATTTAAATAAAAATAATCACCAATAAATAAACAACAAAACAAATTTCTTTGTTAAGAAAAAAATCAACCAATTAGAATTAAAACTTTAAGGACATGTTTTGAAAAATTAAATGTGATAAAAATCTTTTGAGTGGATTCTCTCAGTTTTAGAGTTTCTTACTCTTTGTGCGTGCAACACAACCATCTTTATCTGCATTAACTCTCTTCACAACCCCGCGAAATTTTGCATTCTGCACATAACTCTACAAATCTTCTCCAACAAAATCAACCTTTTCACATGACACATTTCTGCAAATTCAACATCACATACTCTTTAAACTGTTTTCATATTATTCTCGAAGTCAATACCCAAATTTTGACTCCCCATCTTCAAGATTAGTATAAGACCCCGTTTATTGGAGAATGGCATCCTATCCTTAATCTTCAAGGTTGAACCCTGACTTCCGACTCTCTTTGCAGGAATGATAACTAAAATTCAATTCTCACATCTTCGAATCAGTACTTAAATTTTGATTCACTATATTCGAGGTGGGTACCTAAATTGTGACACTCTTTTTTGAGAATTGTCCTTATATTTCAATTCTCACATCTTTGAAACAATACCTAAATTCTGATTCATTATATTTGAGGTCGGTACCTAAATTTTGACACTCTCTTGTGGGAATCGATACTTAAATTTCAATTCTCCTTTTAAATCAATACCTAAGATCAGATTCTCATCTTTCGAGGTCGATACCTAAATTTCGACTCTCGTCTCAAAATTGATACCAAAATTTCAATTCTCATTTTTGAGTCAGTACCTAAATTTTGATTCTCACCTTTTAAGGTCGATACCTAAATTTCAACTCTCTTTTCGGAATTGATACCTAAATTTCAATTCTCATTTTGAGTCAGTACCTAAATTCTGATTCTCACCTTTCGAGGTTGATACCTAAATTTTGACTCTCTTCTTGGAATTGATACCTAAATTTCAATTCTCATTTTTGAGTCATTACCTAAATTCTGATTCTCACCTTGCGAGGTTGATACCTAAATTTATACTCTCTTCTTGGAATTGATACCTAAATTTCAATTATAGTTTTGAATCAGCCCTTAAATCTGATTCTCACCGTTCGAGGTCGATGCGTAAAATTTGACTCTCTTCTCAGAATTGATACCTAAATTTCAATTCTCCTTTAGAATCAGTACCTAAATTCTGATTCTCACCTTTCGAGGTTGATACCTAAATTTTGACTCTCTTCTAGGAATTGATCCCTAAATCTCAATTCTCCTTTTGAATCACTATCTAAATTTTGATTCTCACCATTCAAGGTCGATACCTAAATTTTGACTCTCTTCTCAGAATTGATACCTAAATTTCAATTCTCCTTTTGAATCAGTACCTAAATTCTGATTCTCACCTTTCTAGGTTGATACCTAAATTTTGACTCTCTTCTTGAAATTGATACTTAAAACTTCAATTCTTACATTTTTAAATCAATACCTAAATTCTGATTCTCACCTTTCGAGGTCGATGCCTAAATTTTGACTCTCTCCCTAAGAATGATACCTAAATTCCAAATCTCATTTTTTGTATGAGTACCTAAATTCTGATTCTCCTCTTTTGAGGTCGGTACCTAAATTTCGACTATTCCTTTCTTTTTGGAATTGATACTTAAATTTCAATTCCCACCTTGGGGTCAGCACTTGCGTATTGATTCCCATTCCTTAGAAATCTTTAAAATTTCATAACTCGAAATCCACTCTCTAATCCCTAGCGACAGTCCCTACTTTTTGACTTGATCAAATATGCACCTCCCAGTATCCCTGCCGGAAATAAAAAAAACAAAACACACAACTCTATGCATACTTCCGAGTCTGTTGACTTAGGAGTTTGTATTGGTTTTTGTTGATCTCATCGGTCAATGCTAATACGCGCGGTGTGCTTGCCCAGCACACCACACCTACTGGGGGTCCATTTGTTGACGTTACTTTTGGTTGAGGTTCAGTTTTTCCACTTTAGTAGCCTAAGGTCTAGCCATAGGACTTTCTTAATGACTATTCTTTGAAGACTAGACAAGGAGCCCTCACAATTATAAATTTCAAACTCTTCTCTAATCAACTTGAAGTTTCAAATATTGGTCCTAACCTCTAGCACTTAGTAGTGGGGTCACCATGGGGGAAACTCAAGATGAGTCACCCTTAGGACTGTTGGACCTTAGGGTTGACCCTGAGTGTTGGTCTAGGGCTAAGGCACTTGTTTGCACTCACAATCACTCATTACCCTAAACACAGAATTTCTAGGCTTTAGTCCCTTGATACTTTTGGGAGACTCTTGTAGATGGTTCCCTAAACCCTTTAGCCCTAGGCTAGGGTTTAGCTAAGACCACTACATAGAGGACCCAAAATGGGGTTTCTATTGGTCCATGGCTTATTAATGGTGGTGGGTATTCTAACTCTACTAAGATACCCAACCTACCATTTTGCCCCTAAATTCCCCACTACCCAGATACCCTTGGGACCCCAAATTTGGCTAAAATCTCCAGATCCAGCCAAAATACCCAAACTTATTCAAAAGTCATTTCAAACACTTTGAAAACACCCAAATTACCCAAAATCCCCAAATTGGCCAAATTACCAAAATACCCCTCTTGGGCCCAAAAATCCAAAAATTCCAAAAAATCCAACAATTCCCAAAACCTCCCTAATATTCCCAATTTCATTTTCCTCAACTATTACATGACCCAATTTGTCTAATTTGACCATCTTTGATCAAAACCTCCAAATTGCCCTTTAAAGGCCCAAATTTCTCCAAATTCAACTCAAATGTCCATCAATTTGATCTCCATATACTCCAATTTCAATCTTAAGCTCAAATTCACTTTTGATATGGCTAAAATAGATCAAATCAAAGCTTAATTGGCCGATGATTTGAGCATAATTTTGGTATAGGTCAAACGACCTGATCTCAGCAAATTGAACCATAGCGTAGTCAATTGGCCCCAATTAATGTTGCAAAATCTTTATAACTTTCCTAAATATCAAAATTAACCATCAATTGGCCTTGGTGAATCCTCTAATCCATTTGATTTTGGCCTAAATAAAAAATTCTCAAATTTAGCCCCAAATTGGATAAGTCCCGAAATTTCACCTAATTAATTGCCTTAACTCCAAAATTGGCCTCCAATTCATGTTGAAAACTCTTCATAGGGTCCCTATTGACCATTTACAACAATAAATTTTGAATTAGCCCAAGGCTAGCTCAAGCTAGACCCAAGCCTAGCCCAACATGACCAATTTGATTAAAATTCAAAATTCCCTCAAATTGACTCTTCAATTGAGCTCAAAACCACTTCTATCCTTCACCAAATTTGTTCCTTATGATCATCTACACCAAATACAACATTTATTTGGGCCAGTTGACATGGCTAGCTGACCCAAGGAAACTATGTTGAGATTTTCATACATATTTTATACTATTTTTGATGACATTGCACTTTAAAGAAATATATTTTTGATGTTTTGTTGCAGGAATGATGAATTAGGGTCATTGGAGCAAAAAGATGCAAAAAGGAGCAAATTTGGTATGAAAAGGACCAAAATGTGGAAACTTGAATTAGGCTGTCGACGACACCCTCGACCCCGCTGACAGTGAGTTTTTCCCGAGGCTACATGACAAAATTCTTCAGAAGTTTGCCGACGGTGCCCTCGAGGCCGCTGACGGTGAGCTCGATGGTTATGCCTACTCAAGCTTTGGATAAGGCCAAATTTTTAAGGGATGCTTAGGCAACTCTTGGAAAAGCTCATCCACAACTTTAAAAGACTCTTTTGGCCAAAAATTGGAGAGCCTTGAGAAGAGGGGAAAGAATCTAAGGAGTAAAGGAAGTGCTAGAGAGAGTTCCTAGAGATTAGAAAGGTTCCAATATTATGAGGAATTCTTCGAGAGATTATAAGAGCGGCGGGAAAGTGAGAGATTTCTTCCTACTTGCTGCTTCGAAGAAGAATTTTGTGTGTTGTAAAGAAAGGAAGAGATTCAGAGGAACTTAGAGGGGTGTTCTTAGGGAGAAAATAGAGATAAGTTATTTACTTGTTGTAGTTTTTATGACTTTTAGTTTTGTTGTGTTTTCCCCATGTGATCTGAGTAGTTTTCTCTGTCTTTCTCCTTGTCTCAAGATTTGTGAAATGGTGAAGCCATAAAATTGTTTAAGAAATTGTGATGATCTTTTCACTTCAATCTTAATTTACTTTCAATCTAACCAATTGATTTGTTAAAATATGTTGAGTTTAAAACTAAAGTGAAGATTACATCCAAGATTCAGGGAGGTCAAAGCCCTTGGAAGTTGGGTGCAAATAAATAGGGAAATAATATTATCGGGCGTAGAATTGGAGATTTTAGAGTGACAGACTAAAATCCCCAACTCAGTCCTATCATTTGGGTGTTGAAGTGTAGATGTTAGCCCTCAAGTGAGGGGAATGTGGGAGCTCCGAAGTGAGAGCCGATATCCTCCCAGCCCAGCCGCAGATTCAGTAAACAAGTGTAGGATTAGTCAATATTTTTTATGCCTGGACCAAAGGGTAAAGAATAGGTATGCTCCTATTTGGCATAATATAAATTGAACTAATTCACTTTATCCATTCACTATAATTTCTTATCTTAAATGTTTATCTTATATTTTAAGCATATAAAAGGTCGTTGGTCAAGTTTTTAGCACCGTTGTCGGGGAGTGATTAAGTGAGTGAGTCAAATCACAATTAGAGTAATGGACAAATTAAGATTATTAGAAAATTTTTACTTGAATTGCAACTTATTTTTATATTTAGTTAATTATATTACTAAGTATTGATTTCAAATTGTATGCGTAAATTTGGACCTGAAAATCTTATACCCTACGATTTCGAATTTGAACACACTGTTAGAAGGATTAGAAGACTAAGAAGAGAAACTAGAAATTCTGACACAATGGAAACAAACTTGAACAGTCAAGGAATAGAGAAAGAACACCAACCTAGACCCCTACGAGATTATGCAAATCCTACAGCAGATGAAATTCACTTATCTATCCAAAATCCTGATGTAGTTGATAATTCATTTGAGCTTAAACCTGCTATTATCCAAATGGTACAACAAAATCAATTTAGAGGTACACCAAATGAAGATTCTAACTTACACTTCGCTAGTTTTTTAGAAATGTGTGCTACGTTTAAATATGATAGAGTCTCAAATGATGTTGTGAGTCTTAAGACTTTTTCCTTTTTCACTGAGGGATAAAGCTAAGATGTGGTTAAATTTGTTAGCACCAGGATCTATTAGAACTTGGGGAGAATTTTCACTGAAATTTCTATCCAAATATTTTCCTCCATCCAAAACTGCTAAACTTAGAAATGACATAACATCATTCTATCAGATTGATGGAGAGTCCATATATGAAGCTTAGGAGAGATTTAAAGATATTCTTATAAAATGCCCTCATCATTCATTATTAGATTGGTTGATAATTCAAACTTTTTTTAATCGATTAGTGAGATCTCTTAGATAGATTATTGGTGGTTCTTTAATGTCAAAACCTTTTGATGAGGCTTATTCATTAATATAAGAGATGGCTACAAAAAATTTTCAATGGCCATCTGAACGGGTAAATCCTAAAAGAGTAGCTTGTATCCATGATTCTGATGCAATATATCTTAGCTTTGCAGATTGCTGCAATATCAAAGAAATTAGATCATTATGGGATGAATTATTCTCCAACACCTCCTATGATGGAAGAGATTTCATCTGGGCAATTTGTGGATGTTCAACCTTTATTCGAGACTTTAAATGCTATTAATAGACCCAACAATTCTTATTCAAATTAGTATAACCCAGGTTGGAAGAATCATCCAAATTTTAATTGGAATAATAATTCCTCTACAAATCAACAATGGGCAAACAACCTAGTGAACTCATTAATAAATTCATCCAACCAAGGAAATTTTAACTATAGACCTTCTTATCCTCCAGGATTTAACGGTAGTACTCAAATTAAGGAGAAGAAGTTGTCTATGGAAGAGCTGATATTAAACATGGGTCAACAATTGCATAATCAAGGAAATCAATTACAAATTCAAGGAAATCAATTACAAATTCAAGGAAATCAATTAAACAATCAAGAAACTGCTATTAAGAATATTGAAAACCAATTGGGACATATCGTTACTGCACTTAGTAACCGAACATTAGGAACTTTTTCTAGTACTGTGGAACCAAATCCTAAAGACGAAGGAAAAGAACAAATCAAAGTGATACAGTTACAAAGTGGAAAAGAATTGGAAACAAGAGTGGAAAAAGAAATAGAAACTGAAAATTAGAAAGTGGATACCGAAAAAGAAAAGGAACATGAATGCCTAGATTTAAAGTATCCATTTACACCAATGAAAATTATTGTGGAGAAAACTCCACCACCGTTTCCTCAAAGATTGAAGCAAGACCAACAGAATAAACATTTTTCTAAATTTTTAGAAATTCTTAAGAAGTTAATAGTGAATATTCCATTCATAGAAGCTTTAGAGAAATTGCCCAAATATGTGAAATTTATGAAAGATATTTTGAACAAGAAAAGGAAGTTCACGGATAATGAAACTGTTGCACTTAGCGAAGAGTGTAGTACAATTATTCAGAATAAGATTCCTAAAAAACTAAAAGATCCTGGCAATTTCACTATACCGTGAGCTATAAGTGAAAAATTTTATGGAAGAGCTTTATGTGATTTGGGAGCCAGCACTAATCATATGCCTCTACCAATTTTCAAAAGATTAAGATTAGGAGGTCTCACCTACTTCTGTAACTCAACAGTTAGCAGATCGTTCAGTTACATATCCTAAGGGAGTTATAGAAGATGTGTTAGTAAAAGTGGATAAATTTATCTTTATTGTGGATTTCATTGTTTTAGATATGGAGGAAGATAAAGAAATACCTATCATTTTAGGGAGACCATTTTTAGATACTGAAAAGCTATGATAGATGTTCAAAAAGGAGAATTAACTATGGAGTTAATGATCAAGAAGTGACTTTTAACGTTGTGCAATCTAAGAAATACCCTGCTATCAAAAGAGATAATGAATGTTTTTGTATGGAAATTAGTGAACATCTATTGAAAGAACATTTCAAAGAACAATTTGAAGAGAAAGAACAATTTTAAGAGAATGACAAAATTATTCTGGATGAATTAGAAAATGAAGAATTAGATTATGTTCAGAAAAGATTTGAGTGTTGGATATTATGGAAAATGCCGATAAAAATCGATTTCCATCAATTATAAAATCACCTGAACTTGAAATGAAAGTATTGCCTAGCCACTTGAAGTATGTGTTTTTAGGAGACTCAACTACATTACCCATTATTATATCTTCAGAATTAAATGATCTGCAAGAGCAAAGACTGTTAGATACATTGAAAAGATATAAGAAAGCTATTGGTTGGACCTTAGCTGATATTAAGGGAATCAGTCCTTCAAACTGTATGCACAAAAATAAATTAGATGAACAATATAAAACAAGAGTTGGTCCACAAAGGAGATTAAATCCGATGATGAAAGAAGTAGTTAAGAAAGAAATTTTGAAATGGTTGGACACTGGAATTATATATCATATTTCAGATAGTGCGTGGGTATGTCCTATTCATTGTGTTCCTAAGAAAGGAGGAGTGACTGTTGAAACAAAAGAAAATAATGAATTAATAGCTATCAGACAAGTTACTGGGTAGCGTATTTGCATTGATTATAGAAAATTAAACACTGCCACCAGGAAAGATAACTTCCCTTTACCCTTTTTAGATCAAATTGTGGATAGACTTGCTGGGCACAATTATTTTTGTTTTTTAGATAGATATACCAGTTACCATCAAATTTATATTGCTCCTGAGGATCAAAAAAAGACAACATGTACTAGTCCTTTTGAAACTTTTGCTTTTCGAAGAATACCTTTCGGATTATGTAATGCACTTGCAATATTCTATAGATGTATGATATCCATATTTATTAAGTTAATTGATGATGGATTGGAAGTATTTATGGATGATTTCTCTGTATTTGGAGCATCATTTGATGCATGCTTAAATTATCTTGAAAAATTTTTAGAGTTATGCGAAAGAACTAATTTGGATCTAAATTGGGAGAAATGTCAATTTATGGTTGCAGGAGGAATTGTGTTAGGGCATAAAATTTTGGAAGATGGTATGGAAGCAGACCCTGCAAAAATTCAAGTTATATCTAAACTAACACCTCCTACTAATGTAAGAGAGGTTAGGAGTTTTCTTAGACCTGTTGGATTTTACATGCATTTTATTAAAGATTTTTCAAAAATTACCAAACCTCTATGCCAACTTTTAGAAAAGGACAAGAAATTTGAATTTACTGAAAGTTGTTTAAATGCCTTTGAGTTATTAAAGGAATAACTAATCACAGCTCCTATTATAATTTCACCTAATTGGGAGAAACCATTTGAACTTATGTGTGATGCTATTGATTATGTTATTGGAGTTGTCCTTGGACAAAAGTATGCAAAGATTTTTAAAGTTATATACTACGCTAGTAAAACTCTTAATGATGCACAAATTAATTATATTGTTACTGAAAAAGAGTTACTAGCCATTGTGTATGCTTTAGATAAATTCAGATCTTATTTAACTGGACCTAAATGTGTTGTGCATACTGATCACTTTGCTATTAAATATCTGATGCAAAAGAAGGATGTTAAACTAAAGTTGATTAGATGGATACTTTTGATTCAAGAATTTGATCTTATGGTTATTGATAGAATGGGAACTGATAATCAAATTGCTGATCATTTGTCAGGATTAGAAAATCGAGAATCATATGACACTGACAATGAAATTACAGACAGTTTCCCTCATGAACAACTTTATAATATTAATGAGTGGAAAATACCATGGTATGCTAATATTGTTAACTATATTGTAAGTTATATTTTGTAACCTATGCTGAAACTGCAACAACAAAGGAAATTCATTCATCATGCAAAAACATATTTTTGGGATGAGCCTTGTTTATAAATAATGTAAGGATCTGATTATGAGGAGATGTGTACCTTATGAAGAAACTGAGCTAATTATTCAGAAATGTCATGATTCTAAATTTGGAGGACATTCTGGGATTGATAAAACTGCTTATAAAATTTTAGAAGCTGGATTTTATTGACGTACTATCTTTAGAGATGTTTCTAGATACATAAAAAATTGTGATCGATGTCAACTAGTAGGCAATATATCTAGAAAAAATGAAATTCCTCTAAATTTCATGTTAGAAGTTGAGATCTTTGATGTTTGGGGATTAGATTTTATGGGACCATTTATTCCTTCATTTGGAAACGTATATAAATTAATTGCAGTAGACTACGTTTCTAAGTGGATTAAAGTACAAGCTTGACCTCGTTGTGACGCTAAAATTGTTTCAAGATTTTTAATGAAAAATATTTTCACTAGATACGCAATGCCTAGAATGATTATCACTGACGGAGGATCCCATTTTAGGAATAAATACATTCAGAGATTAGCAAAAAATTTAGTATTATTCATCAAATCTCTATTGCCTATTATCCTCAAACCAGTAGGTTAGTTGAAGTTTCTAATAGAGAGATTAAACAAATACTTAAAAAACTATAAACCCTAGTAGAATATATTGGTCCACTAGACTGGATACCGCATTATAGGCTTACAGGACTGCTTATAAAACTCCTATTAGAATGACTCCTTACAGAATGATTTTTGGGAAGACTTGTCACTTACTAGTAGAATTAGAGCATAAATTATATTAGTCGATTAAAGAATTCAATTATAATTTGAAAGATGCTGGTAAGAAGAGATTGTTACAATTAAATGACTTGGAATAATTAAGAAATGAGTCTTATGATAACGATAGAATTTATAAGGAAAATTTAAAGTTATGGCATGATAAGAAGTTTAACCAAAAAAACTTTGAACCAGGACGAGAAGTTTTGCTTTACAACACTAGGCTGAAATTATTTCCTAAGAAATTGAAGTCTCGTTTGTTAGGACCCTTTACTGTGAGTCAAGTTTATACTTACGGAGCTGTTGAAATTGAAGATCAGAAGACGGGAAATATATTTAAAGTAAATGGGCACATATTAAAACCATATTATGAGGGTAAAAGACCAAAATTTAAAGAGGTTTTAGTGATCAGTCAACCTGAATGACACTTGATTAGTTTGGGCTGACGACATTAAACCAAGCGCTTTTTGGGAGGCAACCCATATTTATCTTTACTTTTATCATGATTATATTAGTTTTTATTTGAAATTATCGTTATTCTGTGGTAGTATTAAACTCTACTACTCTTATTTACCCTTGAAACATCATAAAAATTGGATCCGTGAAGAAAAATTGGAAGGCATTCGGACCAGAGCAAAAAAGAGCAAATTTTGCCTTGGGCGTCGACGACAGCTTCGACGTTGCTGACGGCGATTTTTTCCCAAGAGTCCAGACAAAATTGATACAGAGGCTCGCCGATGGAGAGACCGGGGAATTGGCGGTTACTTGGGTTCAAATGGCAGTTTTTGGCGGTTTTTTTGAGGAAATTGTCTTTTTAAACTCAAAAATTTGATCTATAGTTCATATTTTCCCTCCAAAAAAGAAGTGAAACTCTACAAATTTCATTCCTATGCCGTCCAATTCCCCTGATAATCCTAGAATGCGAGTTTTTAATTCACGAAAGTTTATTAGTGCGGAAGCTCAGCAAATCTTTAACAAGTTGCTGACGAAGAACAGATTAATCAAGAAATGAGGATTTGTAAATCGTGGATTGAATAATACTACAATGGATATTGAAGAAACGATAGTGTGGAGAAGATGGGAAGTGTTGTGCTACACTACCGTCGCCGTGGTTGTTCCAGTAGTGAAAGAATTTTATGCAAATTTACATGGAATCAACCAAGGAGTTGTTTATGCTCGAGGAGGATGGATCACTTTCACTCTTGTACGGATCAACAAATTATATATGATTGAGAATGTTCCTGTCTGCCACTATTCCAATTTCGTCCCAAAGAGAAACCATATGAATGAGATTTACCAATATTTAACAGACAAAACTAACGACTAGGAAACAAGAGAAACAGGTATGTTAGTTTTTCTGCGACACTCCTGAATCCTGTTTCAAAATATTGACACTTTTTCATTTCTGTGAAGCTGTTACCGAAAATGAAGATCAGTAAAGTTTCTAAAGAAAGTGTCATTTTGAATTACTGCATCCAATGGGGACTGTCAATCGAAATTGGATCATTAATTGTGAAGTCACTTTTGGGTCTGATCGTTCATGGATCAACTTATGGGCTTGGACACCCCTCCATGATTTTCTCACTTTGCTGTCAGTTTCAAGTGTCCTATGAAAATTGGGAAAAGGTACTGCTATCTTGGAAGCCTTTGGATCCAACCAAAACATTCCCAATTTTTGAAGATGAAAATGACATGGCCATCAAAGTAGATCAATCATCTCAGAATTCACTTCCATTTTAACCCTTAGTCCCTGATAAGTCTCTGATGATCCTACGCCAAATCAAGAAATTGGAAAAGGAGGTACAAAATGTAATGAATGCCATTAAAAATATCTCAAATTTCTTTGATCATTTAGACTGGAGGATGAAGGAACATTTTGAGCACTCTGGACATTTAGAAGATAGCTTGATACAACTGATGAGGAGGATGAAGTTAATAGAAGAGGATTCCACTTAAGAATTTCCGTTCCGACCCTTCTACAACCACTTCATTCATGTGCAATCAATGGGTGATCTCAAAGGAGAATCTAGTACCTAGTCCGAAGATTAGTAGATTTATATTACTACTTATCTGTCTATCTATGTATTTCGATTTGAACTTTGTATTTGCTTTGCTTTAGAATTATGCTTGTCTCTATATAGTTGAGACTAAGCATAGGATGTTTTATTTTCAGCATTTTGAGTGTTGTGGCTTGGATTGCGACGCTGAACTAATTTATTGAGGTTGAGAGAATACCGAACTTAGGTGTGTTATGTAATGTATATTGTACCCCTTGGAATTTATATATAAATGTGATGTTTTGTGTTGTGAAAGTTTATATGTGCTAAATACATTATTTTGTCACTTAAAATTATGTCCATAATGATTGAAAAGATGTCCTTAAAGCTTGAAATTGATCGGAATTGCAGAAATACAAAATTTGGACAAAATCAATAGAGCCCGCCGACGGCGCCCTCGACGCCGCTGACAGTGAGATTTTCCCAAGATGTAGGATTTTAATTCCAATAGAGTGCGCTGACGACACCATCAACCCCGCCAAGGTGAGCTCACAAAATAACACCTTTAACCACGATTTGGATAAGTCAACCGCCACAATTCATCATCCCCTTCCTCCTAAAAATGCCATTTTTGACCTAGGGCTTGAAAGATCTTGGATTGGGAGGCAATTTCAAGGATTTTTGACACCGGATTTAATCATCTTAAGGTAAGAGCTTCACTCCAAACCAAAAATATTTGATTTTCACCTTGGATTTCTTCCACATTGAGGAGATCCAAAAATTTTGAGAATGTGAAGAAAATTTGGGAAGAAATTCATGGATCTTAATGTTGAACACTTAGAATTACTATGGGAAGCCATGATTTGTATATTTGAAGTAATTTTTGGATTTTTTCTATAATTTGAAAAGATTGAAATTGACGCGTCTTGCTTCGTCAACACAATGGCTCAAAAAAAATTCACTTCAGTATTTAAAGGAAAGAAGTGCATACAAGATTGAGTTTTTGAAAGTCCGGGAGGAGAAATCGAAAGAGTTATTGTCAAGCGGAGGAGGGAAAACTTTTGTTACACCACCAATAAAGCTGATGCAAATGTTGTGAAGGAATTTTATGCCAATGTGATTTATTCTGATGATGTAATCGTTCAAGTGCGTGGATTTCGTGTTGAGTTTACTGCCGCCCGCATCAACACTTTTTATGAAGTACCAGACTCTTATAGCTACCAATAAGAATCCTTTAGTACGATGGAAGGCCCCCTCAATGATGTGATCAACTTTCTCATTGATGGGAAAGGAACATGGAAGATAAAGCAGTGAGAGCGTGTAAATTTTTTTGCTTCCATGCTAAATACCACCTCTAAGGTAGCACTATTTTATTTCCTCTACTCTGTTACCGACCTATCACCATAGTGAGGTAACTAGATGAACAACCTTTTTCTTTTAGTAAATCGACAATTACAAGAATTCGATGACGCTACTAGAAGATTTAAATTCGAGCAACGGAGTCAAATATCTTGACTGTGACTTTATATATATGTGTTTGATTTAATAATGATGTATAGGTATAATATTCAATAATGTTAAAGTCGAATCTGTCAACGCAAGTATACGTATCGCTCAAGTAATATAGGGCTCTAACGGAGTCCTAGTTATTGATCCTACAGGGACAATTAGAATACTACAGACTAAGGCTTAAAAAAAGTAATACTTCAACTACAACGACGGCGCTCGATTTGCTTATCTGTCACTAATAGTCAATTAAAATAAGTAGATAATTTGGATAACTAATAAATAACTAAAGATAGAAAGTAGGGTTTAATTTAAGAAAGCATCCTTCTCCTTGTCAAGAAATTATAGTGACTGGATAAAATAAATTAATTCAATTTATATTGTGCCAAATAGGAGCATTGCTATTCTTTACCCTTCGGTCCAGGCATAAAGAACATTGACTAATCCTATGCTTGGTTACTGATTTTGCAGCTAGGTTGGGAGGATACCGACCCTCACTTTGGAGCTCCCACATTCCCCTCACCTGAGGGCTAACATATACACATCAGCACCCAAACGATAGGACCAAATGTGGGATTTTAGTCAGTCACTCTAAAATTTTCAATTCTACGCCCGATAGTAATATTTCCCTATTTATTTGCACACAACTTCCAAGGGCTTTGACCTCCCTGAATCTTAGATGTAATCTTCACTTTAGTTGTAAAACTCAACATATTTTAACAAATCAATTGGCCAGATTGAAAGTAAATTAGGATTGAAGTTAAAAGATCATCACAATTTCTTAAACATTTTCATGGCCTCACCAATTCAAATCACCATTTCACAAATCTTGAGACAAGGAGAAAGATAGAGAAAACTCTTAAGAACTCATGGGGAAAGCACAAGAAAACTCGAAATTCATATATAAAATCAAAGCCATACAAACTATAACAAGTAAATAACTTATCTCTAACTTTCTCCCCAAAAATATTCTTTGAAGTTCCTCTGAATCTCTTCTTTTCTTTACAGCACATAAAATTCCTCTTCGAAGTAGCAAGGAGGAAGAAATCTCTCACTTTCCCTCCACTCATACAATTTCTTGAAGAATTCCTCACAATTACACGCTCTAGAAAGCTCTCTACACACTAATGGAACCTATCTAACCTCCAGGACTCTCTATTTTTGGCCAAAACCTTCTCTTTAAAGATGTGGATGAGTTTTCCCAAGAGTTGCTTATGCACCCCTCCAAAATCCGGCCTTATCCATTGTACAAGTACACATAACTGTCAATCCCGCCGTCGGCGGCCTTGATGGTGCCGCCGGCGGCCTTTTGGAGGTTTTGTTCTGTAGCCTCAAGAAAATCTCACCGTCGGTGGAGTCGATGGCACCGTCAGCGCCCTAGTGCAATTTTCCACATTTTGGTCCTTTTTGCTCCAAATTTGCTCCTTTTTGCATCTTTTTGCTCAATTGACCTTAATTCATTATTCCTGCAACAAAACATCAAAAATACCTTTATTTAAAGTGTAATATCATTAAAAACAATATAAAAGAGGTACGAAAATCTCAACATATTTTACTTTGTTCAGAATCCCCCAAACTTAACTATTACTTATCCTCAAGTAATTTTAGTACTATATAAATGTTATGATCTACTGCAGTAATATTTTAATTTAGAAATACTATAAGTTTGATTTAGATAAATATCATAGTGAGATTTTCAGAAAAAATTTAAGTAATTGAATTAACTATGTAGCCATCAGATTATCTAGTCATCGAGTTTTAAGAGTTCTAATTTTCTATTTTTTTTAAGAATGACAATAGATTGCAATATTAAGTCACTTAGAATATCCAAAAGATAAGAATTTCATGAGAACTCTATTAGTAAAAAGATCTATTATATAAATATAAGTTCAGGAATGTATTCAAGTTTTCCGTTTAGGTAGGTTCAGTGAAGCCAATTTTTTATTAAGCATCTCCTCAAGCTTCTCCTCACTTTCATTTTTTTTTCTTTCTTTCTTTTCTTTTTTTCATTTGGATTGCTTTCAATCCTATATATTTTTCTTTTCTTTCCTAGGATTGTTGTCAATCCTTTCTTTTTCTTTTTCAAGTGAGGATTACTATATCTGGATAGCCTTTAATGATTTTGAACGTCACTTTCTTTCCCTAAATTTGAAACTCAAAGAACTTCTTACCTTAAAAATATTTCATAGCTTTCACATCATTGAACCCCAATCTTTTCTTCTCAAATGAAATTCCAGATTCTTAATACTTTAAAATATAGTTTCCTTTACTTTCAATAGTTAACTATAATCTTATTCTCTTATATTAAATATCTTAAGTTAATAAATTAATTTTCATTACAAAAATATTTGTTTAAATCTACCATAATATTTAAATAGTTACAAAAATATAGTTACCTGAATTAAATTCAATACATAAAATCATATAAATAATTTTTGAAAATATTGATATAGAGGACATCTAATAGTTAATCTTTTTCTTCCCTCCCCTAAACTTAAATTTTTTTTAATATGAAATAAAGGCGGAAAGAAAATACTATAAATATAAATCATACTTCAATATTGTAGGCATCTTTATCATTCTAAAATTTCTGCAGGGCTTCTCAAATTTTTACTTCATCTGGTCTGTAATATTAGGAGCTTTCTACACACATAAATCATTAGAGGAATTTCTGGGAAATGAAATTTTAAAATAAGTATAAAAGTAAACAAACATATAACATTTCCTAATACAATTACAATGCTAAACAAAAGACAAAAATACTAAAACGAGAATAAATATCACATCACATTACAATCCATAAAGTACTAAGCAACATCTATAACTTACACATGCACATTTTTACTATCATATTAAGCATTTACAACCACAAAAAAATAAAATCATTTAAGTACAATGAAATAATAAAAATGAAATTCCAAATACATAAACATCCATTTCTATTACAAACAGACTACATAAAATAAAAATACAAACATAAGTACATCAATTTCATTCTAAATATCAAAATTCCAAGTTAATTCATCGTCGCCTTGATCAGCGGGTGGATTGGGTTGATACTGAGTATATCAGGGGCATTCAAGAAATGTAACATCAGGCACCCCCTTGTAGTGTCAGGCCTGAGCGTCATAATAAGCTATCTCAAAATCTGAATGCCTCTGCAGGTACTCACTATCATAATCATGTCGGCGTTCTAAACCTCCATTCCTTTTGTTTATTAAATTTATGCTCTTCCTTTGCAAGGTTAACACATTCATCAAATCTGTTAAGGTAGGGGAGCTAGAAGGAGGAGGAGGGTCATAACTTGTAGAGGGGACATCTCTACTGGTAGAAGGTTTCTGACTCCTACTTCCAGTTCTCTATCTCTCATGGGATACATAAGTCTTCAAATTAGATTTACTAATGGGTTTCATAGGGTAAACCCATTCTACCTCACTAGCTTCCACTCTAGAAAGTTGGCAAAGTGTATAAATAAGTTCAGGATGTCCTAGACCTCCACTAGTCTCACTTCTTACCGTAGTCAATATATTCTTGAAAATAATAATCCCCACATTTATAGTTTTATTATTCAGAAAACAAAAATTCATAATAGCTTTATCTCTAGTTACCTCACTATGGTGATAAGTTGGTAATAGAGTAGAGGAAATGAAATAGTGTCACGCCTTAGAGGTGGCATTTAACATAGAAGCAAAAAAGTTTACCTATTCTCGCTGCTTTATCTTCCATGTTCCTTTCCCATTAGTGAGAAAGTTAATCACATCATTGAGGGGGCCTTCCATAGTACTAAACGATTCATAATGGTAGTTGTAAGAATCTGGGACTTCATAGAAAATGTTAATGCGGGCGGCGGTAAATACCACAGGAAATCCACGCACTTGTACGATTATGTCTTCAGAATAAATCACATTAGCGTAGAACTCCTTCACCACATTTTCATCGGCTTTATTGGTGGTGTAACAAAAGTTTTCCCACCTTCGCTCGGCAATAACATGTTCAATTTCTCCTCCCAGACTCTCAAAAACTTGATCTTGTATACACTTTTTTCTTTTAAGTATTGAAGTAAATCGAGTTTGAGCCATCACATTAACGAAGCGTGAATTGTCGAGCTCAACTCTTCTCTTTTGATGTGGAGCCACTTTTAATCTAATCAAATCAAAGAAAAATTCAAAAAATTACTTCTAATATGTAAATCATGGCTTCCAATGGTAATTCAAAGAGTTCAACATTAAGATCCATGAATTTCTTCCAACGTTTTCTTCACATTTTAAAATTTTTGGGTTTCTTCAATGTGGAAGAAATACATGGTGAAGATCAAATATTTTTAACTTGGAGTGAAGCTCTTACCTAAAGAAGATTAAATCCGTTGTCAAAAAGCCTAGAAATCGTCTCCCAATCCAAGATTTACCAAGCCCTAATTTGAAAATTGTGTTTTTAAGAGGAAGGGGATGATGAATAGTGGCGGTTGACCGATCAAAATCATGGTTAAAGAGGTATTTTTGTGATCTCACCGACGGCGGGATCGATGGCACCGTCGGCGTGCTCTATTTTGTTTTTGAACCTAAGTCTCGGGAAATTCCGGCCGTCGGCTTCATCGAAGGTGCCATCAGCGGGCTCTATTGATTATGTCCAAATTTCATATTTTTGCAATTTTGATCAATTGTAAGCCTAAACGATATCCGTTTAATCTATATAAACATAATTTTGAATAGTTAAAATATGTACTTAACACATACAAACTTTCACAAAACATAACATCACATTTATAAATAAATTCCAAGGGGTACAACATGCGTTACATAACACACCTAAGTTTGGTATTTTCTCAACCTCAATACATAAATTCAGCATCGCAATCCAAACCACAACACTCAAAATGCTGAAAACAAAACATTCTATGCTTAGTCTCAATTATACAAAGATCTATAAGCATAATTTTAAAGCAAAGCAATTATAAAGTTAAAATCTAAAAACACATAAACATAAATGTAGCATCGTAAGTCTACTACTCATTAGATTCTGTGCTTGTTTCTCCTCTGAGATCACCCATTGATTGCATATGAACGAAGAGTTTGTAGAAGGGTCAGAAAGGAAATTCTTCAGTTGAGTCGTCCTCAATTAACTTCATCCTCTTCATCAGTCGTTTTAAGCTATCTTCTAAATGTCTAGAGTGATCGAAATGTTCTTTCATCCTCTAGTCTAGATGATCAAAGAAATCAGAGATAATATTAATTGTATTCATCATGTTTTGTACCTCTTTTTCCAATTTCTTGATTCGACGCAGGATCACCGAAGACTTATCTGGAACTAAGGGTTGAACTGGCAGTGAATTTTGAAATGATTGATCAACTATCATGGCCATGTCATTTTCATCTTCAAATGATGGGAATCTTTCAGTTGGATCCAAAGGTTTCCAAGGTTGTACTATCTTTTCCCAGTTTTCATAGGATACTTGATACTAACTGCAAAGTGAGAAAATTGTGGAAGGGTGTCCAAGCCCATAAGTTGATCCATGAACGATCAGGCCTAAAACTGGCTTCACAATTATAGATTCATTATCAATCGGTAGTCCCCTTTGGATGCAGTAATTCAGAATGGCTCTTTCTTTAGAAACTTAATCAGCCTTCATTGTCGGTAACAATTTTGCAGAAATGAAGAAGTGCCGGTGTTTAGAGACGGGATTCAAAAATGTTGAAGAAAAACTATCATACCCGTTCTCTTGCATTTCCCAACAGTTTCGCCCATCAAATACTAGTAAATTTCATTCATCTGATTTCTCGTTGGGACGAAATTAGAATAATGGCAGACATGAACATTCTCTATCATATATAACTCATTGATCCATGCAGGAGTGAAAGTAATCCATCTTCCTCGCACATAAATAATTCCTTGGTTGATTCCATGTAAATTTGCGTAAAATTCTTTTACCACAAGAACTGCCACGGCGGCAGTAGTATAGCACAACACTTCCCATCTTTGCCGCACTATCATTTCTTAAATATTCATCATGGGGTCATTCAATCTGAGATTCACGAATCCTCGTTCTTTGATTAATCTTTTCTTCGTCAGCAACTTGTTGAAGATTCGCGGCGCTTCCGCAATAATGAACTTTCGCTGATTAAAAACTCAAATTCTGGAATTATCATGGGAATTGGACGCTGTAGGAATGAAATTAACAGAGTTTTATTTCATTCTTGAGGGGAAAATATGAAGTAGAGTTCAAATTTTTACGTTTAAAAAGACTATTCCAACCCAAAAACCGTAAAAACCGCCATTCGAACATAAGAAACCGTCATCTTACCGGTCTCACTGTAGGCGGAGTCGATGGCGCCGTCGGCATGCTTTATATTAATTTTTTCTGGACTCTTGGGAAAAACCCGCTGTCGGCACACCGTTGGTGCCCAAGAAAAAAATTTTACAGTTTCGCTCTGGTCCCAATGCATGTCAATTTTTCTTTATGGATCCAATTTTTAAGATGTTTTAAAGGGTAAATAAGAGTAGTAGAACTTAATGCTACTATAAACTAGCGATAAATTTAAATAACAACTACTATAATTGCGAATAAAGCAAAGATAAACATGGGTTGCATCCCATAAAGCGCTTGGTTTAACGTTGTCAGCACCACTTATTCAAATGTTATTCAGATTGACTAATTGTTAAAACTTCTTTAAAATTTGGTCTGTTACCCTCATAATATGGTTTTAATCTATGTCCATTTACTTTAAATCTATTTGCCATTTTCTGGTCTTCAATTTCAATAGTTCCGTAAGTATAAACTTGAGTCATAGTAAATGACCCTAGCCAATGAGACTTCAATTTCCCAGGGAATAACTTCAGTCTTGTATTGCAAAGTAAAACTTTTTGTCCTGGTTCAAAATTATTCTGGTTAATCTTCTGATCATGTCATAACTTTAGCTTTTCCTTATAAATTTTGTCATTATCATAAGATTCATTTCTTAATTCTTCCAATTCATTTAACTGCAACAATCTCTTCTTACCAGCATCTTTCAAATTATAATTGAATTCTTTAATCGCCCAATATGCTTTATGCTCCAGTTCTACTGGTAAGTGACAAGTCTTTCCACAAATCAGTTTGTAAGGAGTCATTCTAATAGGAGTTTTATAAGCAGTCCTGTGAGCCCATAATGCAATATCCAATCTAGTGGACCAATCTATTCTACTAGGGTTTACAGTCTTTTCAAGTATTTGTTTAATCTCTCTATTACAAACTTCAGCTAATCCACTTGTTTGAGGGTGATAAGCAGTAGATATTTTATGAATAGTATTAAATTTTTCTGCCAATCTTTGAATATATTTATTCCTAAAATGGGATCCTCCGTCAGTAATAATCATCTTAGGCATTCCATATCTAGTGAAAATATTTTTCCTTAAAAATTTTAAAACACTTTTAACGTCACAGCGAGGTAAAGCTTGTGCTTCAATCCACTTAGAGACATAGCCTATTGCAATTAATATATATAAGTTCCCAAATGAAGGAATAAATGGTCCTATAAAATCTAATCCCCAAACATCAAAGATCTCAACTTCCGATATGAAATTTAGAGGCATTTCATTTCTTCGAGATATATTGCCTACTCGTTGACATCGATCACAAATTTTTATATATCTATAAGCATCTCTAAATATAGTAAGCCAATAAAATCCAGCTTGTAAATTTTTAAAAGTAGTTTTATCGCTCCCAAAATGTCCTTCAAATTCAGAATCATGACATTTTTGAATGATCAGTTCAGTTTCTTTATAAGTTACACATCTTCTCATAATCAGATCCTTACATTGTTTATATAAATAAGGCTCATCCCGAAAACATGCTTTCGCATCATGAATGAATTTCCTTTGTTGTTGCAATATCAGCATAGGTGGCAAAATATCACTTACAATATAATTAACAATATCAGCATACCATGATATTTTCCACTCATTAACATTATAAAGTTGTTCGTTAGGAAAACTGTTTGTAATTTCATTGTCTGCATCAGATAATTCAGGGTTTTCTAATCTTGACAAATGATCAGCAATTTGATTATCAGTTCCCTTTCTATCAATAATTACAAGATCAAATTCTTGTATCAATAATATCCATCTAATCAACCTTGGTTTGGCATCCTTCTTTTGCATCACATATTTAATAGCTGAGTGATTAGTGTGCACAACACATTTAGCTCCAATTAAATAAGATCAAAATTTTTCTAAAGCATATACAATGGTGAGTAGCTTTTTTTGAGTAATAAAGTAGTTAAATTGAGCATCATTAAGAGTTTTACTAGTGTAGTATATTACTTTAAAAACATTTTCCATATCTTTGTCCAAGAATAGCTCCTATAGCATAATCACTAGCATCACACATCAGTTCAAATGGTTTCTCCCAGTTAGGTGAAACTATAATAGGGGCAGTGATTAATTTTTCTTTTAATAACTCAAAGGCATTTAAACAGCTTTCAGTAAATTAGAATTTCTTGTCCTTTTCTAAAAGTTGGCATAGAGGTTTATTAACTTTTGAGAAATCCTTAATAAAACACCTGTATAAACCAACATGTCCAAGAAAACTTCTAACTTCTCTTACATTAGTAGATGTTAATTTAGATATAACTTGGATTTTTGCAGGGTCTGTTTCCATACCATCTTCCGAAATTTTATGCCCTAACACAATTCCTCTTACAACCAGAATATGACATTTCTCCCAATTTACAACTAAATTAGTTCTTTCGCATAACTCCAAAAATTTTTCAAGATATTCTAAGCATGTGTCAAATGATGTTCCAAATACATAAAAATCATCTATAAATACTTCCAATCCATCGCCAATTAACTTACTAAATATAGACATCATACATCTCTGGAATGTTGCAGGTGAATTACATAATCCGAAAGACTTTATTCTAAAATCAAAAGTTCCAAAAGGACTAGTAAATGTTATCCTTTTTTTATCCTCAGGAGCAATGAGAATTTGATGGTAACTGGTATATCCATCTAAAAAGCAAAAATATTTGTGCCCAACAAGTATATCTACTATTTGATCTAGGAATGATAGAGGAAAATGATCTTTCCTGGAGGCAGTGATTAATTTTCTATAATCAATGCATATGCGCCACCCAGTGACTTGTCTGATAGTTATTAATTGATTATTCTTTTTTGTTTCAACAGCCACTCCTCCTTTCTTCGGTACACAATGAATTGGACTTACCCATGCACTATCTAAAATAGGATATATAATTTCAGTGTCTAGCCATTTCAAAATTTCCTTCTTAACTACTTCTTTCATTATAGGGTTTAATCTCCTTTGTGGATCAACTCTTTGTTTATGTTGTTCATCTAATATAATTCTGTGCATACAGATCGAGGGACTAATTCCTTTAATATCCGCTAAGGTCCAACCAAAAGCTTTCTTATATCCTTTCAATGTATCTAACAGTTTTTGTTCTTGTAAATCATTTAATTTTGAAGATATAATAACAGGTATATTAAATGAGTCTCCAAAAAACACATACTTCAAGTGGTTAGGTAATGTTTTCAACTCAAGTTCAGGTGGTTTTATAATTGATGGAAATAGATTCTTATCAGCATTTTCTATAATATCCAACTTCTCAAATCTTTCCTGAACATAATTTAATTCTTCATTTTCTAATTTGTCAAGAATAATTTCATCATTTTCTTCAAATTGTTCTTCAAAATGCTCTTCTTTTTCAAAATAATTTTTATTTTCAAAATGTTCTTTAAAATGTTCATTCAGAAGATGTTCAATAATTTCCATGCAAAAACATTCATTATCTCTCTCAACAACAGGGTAATTCATAGATTTCACAATGTTAAAAGTTACTTCTTGATCATTTACTCTCATAGTTAACTCTCCTTTTTGAACATCTATCATAGCTTTTCTAGTAGCAAAAAATGGTCTACCTAAAATGATAGATATTTCCCTATCTTCCTTCATATCTAAAACAATGAAATCCACAGGAAAGATAAATTTGTCAATTTTTACTAACACATCTTCTATAACTCCCTTAGGATATGTAACTGATCGATCTGCCAATTGAAGAGTTACAGAAGTAGGTGAGACTTCTCCTAATCCTAGACTTTTAAAAATTGATAGAGGCATAAGGTTAATGCTAGCTCCCAAATCACATAAAGCTCTTCCATAGAATTTTTCACCGATAGCACACGGTATAGCGAAACTTCCAGGATCTTTTAATTTTTCAGGAAGCTTTTTCTGAATAATTGCACTACACACTTCGCTAAGTGCAAAAGTTTTGTTGTTTGCGAACTTCCTTTTTTTGTTCAGAATATCTTTCATAAAGTTCACATAATTGGGCATTTGCTCTAAAGCTTCTACAAAGGGAATATTCACCGTTAACTTCTGAAAAATTTCTAAAAATTTTGAAAATTGTTTATTTTATTTATGTTGTTTTATCCTTTGAGGAAATGGTGGTGGAGGTTTTTCCATAGGAATTTTCAATGGTGTAAATGGATACTCTAAATCTGGGTATTCAAGACATTTTCTTTCTCGGTATCCACTTTCTCTATTTTAGTTTCTATTTCTTGTTGCACTCTTGTCTCTAATTCTTTTCCACTTCATAATTAAATCACCTTGATTTTCTCTTTTCCTTGATCTTTAGGATTTGGTTCCACAGTACTTGAAAAAGTTCCTAATGTTTTGTTATTAAGCGCAGTAGCGATATGACCTAATTGGTTCTCAATATTCTTAATAGCAGTTCCTTGATTTTGTAATAGATTTCCTTGAATCAGTAATTGAATTCCTTGATTTTGTAATTGTTGACCCATGTTTAATATCAGCTCTTCCATAGATAACTTCTTCTCCTTAATTTGAGTATTACTGTTAAATCCTTGAGGATAAGAAGGTCTATAGTTATTATTTCCTTGGTTGGATGAATGTCCTAATGGGTTTACTGAGTAGTTTTCCCATTGTTGATTGGTAGAAGAATTGTTATTCTAATTTAAATTTGGATGATTCTTCCAGCCTGGGTTATAATAGTTTGAATATGGGTTGTTGGGTCTATTAATAGCTTTTAAGGTTTCATAAGAAGGTTGAACATCCACAAATTGCCCAGATGAATTTTCTTCCATCACAGGAGGTGTTGAAGAATAATTCATCCCATAATGATCTAATTTCTTTGATATTGCAGTAATCTGTGAAGCTAACATAGATATTGCATAAAAATCATGAATACTAGATATTCTTTTAGGATTTACCCGCTAAGAGGGCCATTGAAAATTGTTGGTAGCCATTTCTTCTATTAATGAATAAGCCTCATCAAAAAGTTTTGACATTAAAGAACCACCAGCCGCAACATCTATAATCGATCTAAGAGATCCCACTAATCCATTATAAAGATTTGAATTATTAACCAGTCTAGTAATGAATGATGAGGCCATTTCCTAAGAAGATCTTTAAATCTCTCCCAAGCTTCATATATTGATACTCCATCAATCTGACAAAACGATGTTACGTCATTTCTTAGTTTAGCAGTCTTAGATGGAGGGAAATATTTGGATAGAAATTTCTGTGACAATTCTACCCAAGTTCTAATAGATTCAGGCGCTAACGAGTTTAACCACATCTTAGCCTTATCCCTCAGTGAAAAAGGAAAAAGTCTATGTCTAATAGCATCATTTGAGACTCTATCATATTTATAAGTAGCACATTGTTCTAAAAAACTAGCGAGGTGTTAGTTAGGATTTTCATTTGGTGTACCTCCAAATTGATTATTTTGTACCATTTGGATAATAGCAGGTTTAAGCTCAAATGAATTAGCAGCTACATCAAGATTTTGGATAGATAAGTGAATTTCATCTGCTGTAGGATTTGCAAAATCTCTTAAGGGTCTAGGTTGGTGTTCATTCATAATGTTTTCCATTGTATCACAGTTTCTAGGTTTTCTTTTTGATTTTCTAATTTTTCTAAAAGTTCGTTCTAATTCCGAATCATATGGTATAAGATTTTCATGTCCAAATTTGCGCATACAATTTAAAATTAGTACTTAGTAATTGAAAATATAAATATACATATATAAATATATACATAAGTTGCAATTTAAGTAAAAACTTTTTAATAATTCTAATATGTCTGTTACTCTTAAAATTCTCCCCGGCAACGACGCAAAAAACTTGACCGACCTTTTTCTTTTAGTAAATCGACAATTACAAGAATTTGATGATGCTGCTAGAAGATTTAAATTCCGGCAACAGTGTCAAATATCTTGACTGCGACTTGTCGGCGTTATTTTGGGTTGGTTTGTAGGGAGTTGCCCGTAAGAAGCTGCCGGTTGCCGGAATCGAAATCCCGTCGCTCGCTTCAGAAGGACGTTGAAGTATGAAATCAAACTGACCCCATATTTTTCATAGTTTAAAAATGGAAGAGCACTGTACCACAAATCTTGTATATATCCCGAAGGATAAATACAATACTTGAGGATGAGGCTCGATCAGATAAACTAAGAAAAGTATGACGTCCGTCTGGTCTGTGAAACCTTTATATTGGCCAACAAGTTCCCCTTTTTAATATAAAGGATTAAATAAGGTATATATTAAGCTGGGTTCGGACATGCTTCCTATAAGGGCAAGCCCCTATAGTTAGTTACATCTTAAATGACCAAAGCCACCTAAGAAGACTCTCGATAAAAATCAAGAAAAATTATCTTCAAGGAATTTCAAAGGGTAGGAGTCTTCAACGAAATCAAATGTAGAGGAGTGAAAAGGGAATGGTTCAAATTTTGAACATTTTATTGTAGAATCCAAAAGAAGAAGAATTAGGGATGTCATGGATCCAAAGGAGAACCTCGGTGACTTCCAAAGCTATCCTAATGTTTGGCTTCAGTTTTGAGGAGAAATATTTAGGTGTTTCATCCTGCTAATTTTATTAGTTAGGGCTTACATTCGTGTGAAATGATCACATAAATAGCCTAAAAGATGTGAGGATTTAGATCGTGACAAACGACAACCTCAGAATCCTAAGACGAGTTATGACTTATATTATATAGCAAGGCTATACAAAGTCCTAAAGATTAGGTGAGGATTTATGTTGCATAAGCAAGCAACCTTGAAGTCCTATGGCTTTGTTGTTTAAGTATAAGGAAGGAAGATTGGTTTAGCTAGGGAAGTTTTGCTGTTGAAGATGACCATGCTGCCCACCATGATAGCTCCAAGCTCTTAGCTTCTTGCCGCGACAAGTTTGAGTTATCTAGTGTGTCAAGTTATAACATCAAATCAGGTGGCCCTATGGTTGAAGTTCTTTAAACTTTATGAAGGCATATTAAAGTTGATTAGAGCGACACTGGTTAGGATCCTACAGTTCCCTCGTTCCGCCATCATTATTTTCTATTGGATTCTCTTAGTTCAAATGAACTTACTAAACTTCAACTTAATGAGTTCCATAATTTCATTTAAACTGTGGGAAGCCTCGTTAGCAACCGTAGGTTACCTCCTTCGAGGGATTCCCGATCATCCAATAGAGACATCTTAATTTAGTTGAAGTTGTGGTTTTGTATGATGTTTGTGATTAAATTTTGAGTTATTTTATATTTTGCATGTTGTGGCGGTGAATTTTATCTTGGTTGATTTTAGTTTTGGTTCTGGCTATGGTTATGATTATGGTTAGGGTTATGTGGCTATCCTGATGGTTTTAGTTTTTATGCAGGGTGACATTATTGTTTATCATGCAAATTTGCAGGTATAAAGGTACAGTATGAAAGTATAAGAAAGACAACGCTGAAAACTATAAAAGTGTACCTGGCGAGTCTTCTCGTTCCACCACCTGAAACTTAAAAAGCATGTTAAGGCAGTTTATGAAGAGTAAGAATGGTAAAAATTTGGTAATTTTCCTAACCCTATGTCATATGTTTGGGGGTCCTTAGAAGTTTAATTAAGGATGATTCCATTGAGCAAAGAATATTAAGATTAATAGGCCTCTCAGGTATCCAACAAGTTAGGAGGGGGAAGCAGGTCCATGCCTCCTTCTCACCAACTGGTGAAAAGCCTCAAGTGCATTTAAACTTATTATGTTACTTAATGGTTCATCCTGTAAATATCCTTATTACTCAGTGAACATTGATGTCTCAATTGTCCTTAAGAATAGGGTAATTATCACTTATCATTTAATTTCAAAATTATGTGGGTGAAGACCCTTAAAGATGCACATCAATGTAATTTGAACACTTAGCCAAATTTTTAAGCCTAATTAGGCTTTTTTGTGTTTCAAGAATGTTTGATATAATTATGTTTATTTGTCTAATCCTCATTTATTCAATTTTGATTTGGCCTAAGTCACCACTAAACCCTTAAGACCTAGGTGAGTGTCTTAATTAGTTTTGAAAATGGTTAAGATCTAAGTGATCATGATTTGTGATTTAGATTTTTATTTGAAAATCAAAATAAAGGTATTAAATTGATTAATTATAGACTTCAAAAGTCATAACCCTAAGTCCAAGATCAATTAATTTTAATAAACTTCCAAATCTTAATAATTTAGAAATTTATTAATCTTAATTAAGCAAGTAAGATTGGTTTCTACCAATTAAACCCTTATGTTTCAATCATCAAATAAATTGATTAAAATCCAAGGTTACACATTTTCCCTCCTTAAATTAAACCTAAATGTTAATTAAGGCTAAATTTCCAAAATTACACATTTGCCCCTAAGGCTCTAACACTTTATAATTTGTCAAATTCAATTCAAATGACTTTGAAATTTTTATCCTGCCTTATTTATGAGCCA
The DNA here is from genome assembly GCA_003013225.1 of Phalaenopsis aphrodite. NCBI lineage: Eukaryota > Viridiplantae > Streptophyta > Magnoliopsida > Asparagales > Orchidaceae > Phalaenopsis > Phalaenopsis aphrodite. Next base: position 1,144,244 of record NEWO01000066.1, read on the forward strand.
ATTAAGACATCAAAGGAGAAAATACGATTTTTCAAAATTTAATTTAATTTATACAATTATTTTCATGCAAAAATAGGATTTTTCAAAGAAAATTTCTAACTTGAACAACATAAATTATAATCCCTTGAAATATCTACTAGAGGTAGACCTAAACTAGAGGAGCCTTTGGATCAATTTTCATAATTTTTTGAATTCTTTGTGATTTATTAGAATTATTTTAAATTCTGGGTTATTTAATAAAAAAAAATATTTCAGATAGTGAAAATTAAATTTTATATTTTTAAAAATCTCCCTAAGGTCAGAGAACTCAGAGGAGCAAATTTAATATTTTTCTGATTTTTCCTTGATTTATTGGAATTATTTTAGTGAAAACTCATATTTAGCCTTTTATAAATTTTTATTAAGCATTGAAATTCAATATCTTTATTTAGAATACCAGAAAAAATATTCTAATTATTCCTAAGTGATTAGAAAACAATTTAGAACATTTTCATGAGTTTTATTATTTTTATGATTTTTATGAATTTTTAATTATTTAAATATTTAGAATAGGCTAAAAATCAAAATTTTATTTTATATATCATTTTATTTTTAGAAAATACCCCTGATCATAGAGAACTAAAAAAACTAAGTTTTAGAATTTTTTGAGTTATATTTTAATTTTTAAAAAACATTTAAATGCCACGAGTGGTATTTATTTTTAAAAATCAATTTAAGTTGTCAAATGAACTCAAAATATTTTGAAATTTTTATGATGAGTTCTCACGATCATAAATCATAGTGAAGATAAAAAATCAAGTCATTTAAATTTTTAAATTTTCCAAAAGTAATTATCTTAGTGATTTAGTCTTTGTAAAATTTAAGGGCATTTTAAATGACTTGACCCATGACATTATTTTCAAAAGCTTCTATAGTTATGGTGGACCGTCCAAAATTTTTTTAAAATTTTCTAATCAATATGATAATTTCCATGATTATTTTAAAGAAATAATGTGAAATAACTTGAAAAATGTGGGTCTTTGTATGGGAAACTCCTCTGACTTTGGAAAAATCAGAGAATACCTCCCCTCACAGAGGCTACAACAAGCTAAAATTTCAAGCTTAGGTGATGTGCTATCATGGATGGAGAATCAAATGATTCAAAATAGTGTTTAATTAATTAAAAATAAAATATACATAAAATGGACTTGAAATTTGTTTCACATTGTTCTCCTTTGCTCACTGAGCAAGTGAGTATTTTTATTTTATTTTTGTGATTTTTCTACATAAAGTTATGAATTTTCTAAGTTAAGGGTATTTAAATAAATAGTAAAAAGCCCTATTTATCTATTTAAACAGCGCGTGCTGACGAGATCTTAGGCAGCTCCGAAGGCATGCGTGGCGCGCTCTGGTTGGACGCCGCCGTCCACGTGGCTACTGACTCGGCCCACGGTTTATGTCCCGAAGCGCTGTCCGGCTCGATCTCCCCCGTTCATTTGATACACACTTGATCGAACGACTCCACGTCATCATCCCTGATAGAATGATCCCATGCCAGTCCACATTAAAACCCTAAGATCTCGGCCTAGACTCAACCAAATCACTTTGGGTTTGATCCTATGAACTCGTCTAAGTGAGGCGAACACATTCATACGGTTAATGTGCCATGAAATCAAGCTTAAGTAAACGGAGAATCAAAATAAGCTTGAGAGAAGGAGAATTTTTATACCTTTGCTCTGAGAAGAGAGGCTTCAATCAGAGGTGCTCGGCACATTCGTTGGGGTCCAAGGAGGCTAGGGATTGAGTCCCTGGTCTTGGTGTAAGGTCTAGGTATGAATTCGACCAAGCTCGATTTTAGGTGTTGGTCTAGAGCTATGGTAGGGGCTCTGCGGAAAGGGGATTTGATGGGGCTTTAGCTTCTTTCACTCTTGTGAAGCTGTGGGCACAAGAAATTTGAAATTTGGTGGAGTGTGAATGTGTATTGGGTTCTGTCCTGGTTTTTGGCAGGGTTTCAAGCTCAAAATTGAGCTTCGGTAATGGGAATGGGTGAGGGAAAATGGTTGGAATGCACTGAGGGAATCTTAGGGAAGCTCTGTGTGAAGTTTGGAGAGGCTTCTCTAAGGAAATTTCAGCACCCTTGGCTAACGGCCATGGAGGTGGCCTTTTATAAAAATCGGGCTATGGTGGCTGTCATGGCCAATTAGGAGGTGTAATGTGGTGCTTAGGTGGAGGGCAGAGGAGCTCCATTGTTTGATTTGAATGAGCTGGCCTCTAGGTTTGATTTGGTTAAGGTGTCAGGGGAGTAGCTCTCAGTTTTGGGCTTTTTCGGCTACTAGGCTAGCCGGCCGGCCAGGGGGATGAGGCTAGGTGCTCAGGAAACCCAGAGGAATCCATCACGACAATTTAATGCAAATGTGCTTGGATTTGGTAAAGATATCTTAAGCATGTGCATTTTCAGAAATAAGATCCCTTAATTTGGGTGTCCTTTGGTCCATGGCTTGATTTATGTGATTTCATGGTGTTTGGACTGGTGACTAAGTCTAACTAATGGCTGTGGTGGAGTTAATTTGGTGGCTTTAGGGTGGTTAGGTCACATTTAGTGCATGGGTCCAAGTGGGTGCAAATGACAAAAACTTGGGTTTAGGCTAGGTTAACCATGTCAATTGGCCCAAATAATTTTTGAATTTGGTGTAGATGAACATAAGGAACAACTTTGATGAAGGATGGAAGTGGTTTTGAGCTCAATTGGAGGGTCAATTTGAGGGTGCTTTGAACTTTAATCAATTTGGTCATGTTGGGCTAGGCTTGGGTCTAGGTTGGGTTAGCCTTGAGCTAAGTCCAAATTGAACATAAGGACCTCATGAAGAGTTTCCAACATGAATTGGATGCCAATTTAGAGTTTAAGGCAATCAATTGGGTGAAATTTGGGGACTTAGCCAATTTGGGGCTAAATTTAGGAATTTTGGATTTAAGCCAAATTGAAATGGATTTGAGGCTTCACCAATGTCAATTTATGGTTTATTTTGATGTATAGGAATGTTATAAAGATTTTTCAACATTGATTGAGACCAATTGACTAGGCTATGGGTTCAATTTGGTAAGATTAGTTCATGTGGTCAAAATTGGGGTTTTGACCTAAATCAAAATTGAGCTCAAATAATGAGCCAATTAGGCTTGGATTTGGCTTATATTGGACATATGAAAAGTGAATTTGAGTTTAGGATTGGAATTGGGGTCAATTGTGATCAAATTGATAGACAATTGAGTTGGATTTGGGGAAATTTTGGTCTTTAAAAAAGTAATTTGGGGATTTTTGTTAAAGATGGTCGAATTGGCCAAATTGAGTCATATGGTAGTTGAGAGAAATAAAATTGGGAATAATTGGGATTTATTGAGATTTTCTGGAAATTTTTTGAATTTTTGGAATTTTGAGCTATGGAGGGGTATTTTGGTAATTTGGATGTGTTTTAGGGGTAAAAGGTCAAGATTGGTATTTTGGTAGATTTGAGGTACCAAACATCACCAATAATCCATGGACCAATGGAAACCCCATTTTGGGTCCTCTACATAGTGGTCTTAGCCAAACCATAGCCCTAGGGCTAGTAGGGTTAGAGGACCATCTACATGAGTATCCCGAAAGATCAAGGGATCTAGGTTAGAAATTCTGGGTTTAGGGTAGTGAGTGATTGTGAATGCAGATAAGTGTAGTGAGTGTCATAGCTCTTGAACAACACTTAAGGTCAACCCTAAGGTCCAGCAATCCTAAGGGTGACTCATCTTGAGTTTCCCCCATAGTGACCCCTCCTACTTAGTATTTAGAGGTTGAGAGCATTATGTGGAACTTCAAGTTGAGTGGAGAAGAGTTTAGAATTTCTAGTGGTGAGGGTTCCATGTCTAGTTTTCTAAGAATAGTCAATAGGGAAAGTCCTATGGCTAGACCCTAGGCTATTAAAGAGGAAAAAACTAAACCTCAATAAAAACTGAGGTCAACAAATGGACCCCCAATAGGTGTGGTGTGCTGGGAAAACACACCACGTGTATTGGCATTAACTGACGAGATCAACAAAAACCAATACAAACTCCTAAGTCAACAAACCTGGAAGTATGCGTCGAGTTGTGTGTGAGATTTGTTTCTGTCGGGGAATTAGCAATTGTGTGCTTAATCAAGTCAAGAAGTAGGGACTCTCGCTGGACATTGGAGAGTGGACTTTTGAGTTATGAAATTTCAAAGATTTCCAAAGGATGGGAGTCAAAATGTAAGTGTTGACCACGAGATGGGAATTAAAATTTAAATATCAACTCGAAAAGAGAGAGAGAGAGTGAGAGAGAGAGAGTCAGAATGTAAGGACTGACCTCGAATGTAATGAATCAGAAATGTAGGACTTATTCAGAAATGAGAAATGAAATGTAGGTCAATTCTCAAAAGAGAGCATCACAATGTAAGGACTGACTTCAAATGTAAAGAATCAGAAATGTAGGACTAATTCGGAAATGAGAATTGAAATGTAGGTCAATTCTCAAAAGAGAGCGTCGAAATGTAAAAACTGACTTCAAACGTAAAGAATAAGAAATGTAGGACTGATTCAAAAATGAGAATTGAAAATGTATGTCAATTCTCAAAAGAGAGCGTCGGAATGTAAGGACCGACTTCAAATGTAAATGAAAAGAAATGAAGGACTGATTCAGAAATGAGAATTGAAATGTAGGTTACTTCTCAAAAGAGAGCATCAGAATGTAAGGACCGACTTCAAACGTAAAGAATCCGAAATGTAGGAATGATTCATAAATGAGAATTGAAATCTAGGTAAATTCTCAAAAGAGAGCGTCAGAATGTAAGGACCGACTTCAAATGTAAAGAATAAAAAATGTGGGACTGATTCAGAAATGAGAATTGAAATTTAGGTCAATTCTCAAAAGAGAGTGTCGGAATGTAAGGACCGACTTCAAACATAAATAATCAGAAATGTAGGGCTGATTCAGAAATGAGAATTGAAATGTAGGTCAATTGTCAAAAGAGAGCATCGAAATGTAAGGACCGACTTCAAACTTAAAGAATCAGAAATGTAGGATTGATTTAGAAATAAGAATTGAAATGTAGGTCAATTCTCAAAAGAGAGCGTCAGAATGTAAGGGCCGACTTCAAACGTAAAGAATTAGAAATGTAGGACTGATTCAAAAATGAGAATTGAAATGTAGGTCAATTCTCAAAAGAGAGCGTCGGAATGTAAGGACCGACTTCAAACGTAAAGAATAAAAAATGTAGGACTGATTCAGAAATGAGAATTGAAATGTAGGTCAATTCTTAAAAGAGAGTGTCAGAATGTAAGGACCGGCTTCAAATGTAAAGAATCAGAAATGTAGGACTAATTTGAAAATGAGAATTGAAATGTAGGTCAGTTCTCAAAACAAAGCGTCGGAATGTAAGGATCGACTTCAAACGTAAAGAATCAGAAATGTAGGACTAATTCAGAAATGAGAATTGAAATGTAGGTCAATTCTCAAAAGAGAGCGTCAGAATGTAAGGACCCACTTCAAACTTAAAGAATCAGAAATATAGGACGGATTCAAAAATGAGAATTATATTGTAGCCATCACTTCCGAGAGAGAATCAAAATTTAGGAATCAACCTTAGAATGTGAGAATCAGGATTTAAGTACTGACTTGAAGATGTGATTTGAAATTTACAAAGAGCTTGTAGTGTTAAATTTGCAAAAGTGTGTTATGTGTGAAGGTTGATTTTGAAGAAGATTTAAAGAGCTTTATGGAGTTTTGTGCAGAATGTGAAATTTTGCAAGCACGTGCAGAGAGTTAATGTAGATAACGATGGTTGTGCTACGCGCACAATGAGTAGGAAATTCTGAAAATGGAAGAATCCACTCAACAGGTTTGTTTTATTTTCTTGTTGTTTTTATCACAATTGATTTTTCAAAAATTTGTTTTTAAAGTTTTAATTTTAATTGGTTGATTTTTTAAATGAAATTTGTTTTGTTATTCAATTTTTCTTTTGTGTTTCATTTATTGTTGAAGATTTATCGTTTCGTTCTTTGTTCATTTGATCCCTGAACCATCGCATGGCTCGCGACTTTCATCCATCGCACAAAAAGGCAATTGACAAAAAGGCACAACTTGAGAGAAATTATCATTAATCTGCTTCAATAAAGATGCTACAGATCAAATATAGGCTAATGCCTCAAAAGGTACATCATGTAATACATGCTGAAATACATTGAGAGTCATCTCAAGATATGAGTACATCATAGAATGATTACATCAGATACAAGTCATGCTTGTTAAGAGAAAGCAAGCGAATCCTCTGCGCTCTGTATATCGAGCTCTTGATAGAGCAGACCTTTTGAGTCATGCTCTAGGATAAGAGTTCCCTTTGCATGTATTCAGAGCTACAACATTCTCATAGCTCGTAAGGAAATAGTTCCTCCAACTCCGGGTCTTGCTTGAATCCATATGGTATCTTACTGTCATCCATTGTGCAGAAGGTCACAGACACCCTATGGAATGCAGTGCTTGGCAACGTCTGCACCGTTGCCCTTGAGAACAAGTACTGAACCAACTGGAAGAGGAATCTCCACAGCTCCTCTGAATTCACTTGGTTCGATTACAACGATTTCATTTCCAAACAGAATATTGCTCTTACTCATGAATGAAACCGTGCAAAACGGCCTCACAAAGTCATGATGGTCAATGTGCGAGGGAATGCAGTCACCTTCTTCATAAATGTTGATGATGCAACAATTAAGAATGCAAGTAGCGGGTAGAATATTCCACTTGACCATTCTATTTATCATCCACTTTATCATCAGTGGTAGCGAATACACTTGGTCGTATCTGAGGAGCCCAGGCGGATTCCCCTGTCTGTCGTTCGTAAAATTGTAGCAACTGCCGCATTGGATAATGTTCGACCTCTATCTCTTAAATCAAAGATGCAGTCCAGAATGCTTCTTTCATCAGTTTCAGAGAAAACCCTGGTATATAGCTCCAGGCCCTCCAATATGTTGATAAAATTTCCCTGAACCTCTTCATAGAAGTCGAATTCTCTTTTGTTTACTTTGTTTATTTTGTAGTATTCTACCATACTAAGAGTTGGCAGCTGCGTGGGGCGTTCCTTCCTCCGGGCCTCGGCGGGAATCCAAACCGGTGCTGGCCGATCCGGTATATGAGATTCAGCCTCAAGTGGGATGTATGATCCTGGGTTCCGTGGTGCACGTTGATCCGTTCCCAATGGGACATACGACTCATTTGCCACAAAATCTGGAGTCTGAGACTTGTTCGTGCTTGAAGTGTATTCTTCTAAGGTACTGAAACACTGTAGATGTAGAACATTGCAGTTCCGGCATTCTACAAATGCACTCGTGACTGATGTCCCAGCTGGTATTTCAACATTGAATGTTGGGCAACCTCTTTACAAGATATCTAGGACCGGGGGCACATCTGATCCTGACACAAATCTTGACTCTTCATCTATAGTGGGAAGTCTGGCAAAAGTTCCTCTCAGATCTGGATCATAAATATGTCCCTCAGGAATGGGGGTAAAAAAGCTACTCACGTCTCTTTGGCGCTTGCGCTCCTGTCGCAGAAAGGCTCTCGGTTTCTTTCGGTTTGCATTTCAGCGTTGCATCCTACGGAGTGGAGTATTTGGTAGTTGTTCGTTGTGGTCAGCTATTAAGCCCCTTGCTGGAGTAGCTATCATGGAGGGCAGTTGGTTGGGCCCCTCGATCGGATCTTGTACCTCCATCACGTTTTAACCTTTACTTGACACATCGTCTTGAGTGTTCACTCTCAACAGTGAAGGCAGTCCCTTCTTTTCATCATTGCTGACCACATCCATTAGAGGACTACCGTAGTCTATATCAATCTGGTCAAAATCCATGTTGAAATCTATGACACCTCCTTGTGGAGCCATCTCTTCATTCAGTGCGAGATTCCAGCCATCCTGGAAGGCAAAGATCAGCCTCTGTCCTGACATTTTTCTGCAGATGACAGAAAGAAATGTCAGTAGGCTGAAGTTTGGCATGAACAAGAACAAAATAGAGTATCCATTAAAGTAAATTTTATTTTATTTTGATGAAAAAGATTACTCATTTTATGTGTGAGTTTTGTTTAACTTGATGGAATATTTAAATCCAGAAGTAGAAAAGAGAACGTGTAAAGCTCAAAAATTTTCTCAAAATTTTCATTATATATGAGATTAATTACAAAATTTTGACTCGGTCATAGACATATGACCATATAGATAACCCTAAAACAATCAAAGTTTCAAAGTTTCAAAGCAAGCAAGGCAAGCGGAGGCAAGCGACATCAAGCTGCGTATTAGTTTTTCAGATATCGTCCATTTATCGGTAACATGGGTCTTTCGCCACAGAAGTCCACTAACTGGTAGGCTCCTTCTGTATAAAATTTCTCAACGAAAAATGTTCCCTCCCAAGTTGGCTTGAATTTTCCACCTATTTTGCGGCGAGCAAGAATAGGTCTTTTGAGCACAAGTACGAGGTCACCAATTTTGAATGTCCTTGGGCAGACCAATTTGTCATGGGCTTGTACCATATTTACCTGGTAGAGCTCCAAATGTTGCTGTGCTTCCAATTGTTTTCCCTCGAGACTCTCCAGTTCTTCAAGTTTGAGTTTTACGCTTTCTTCTGTTGTGAGTTGGTTGGCAACGATGATTCTGAGAGATGGTGTCCGGATTTCTAGCAGTAACATGACCTCAGTCCCGTACACGAGCATATAAGGTGTACACTGAGTGGGAGTCCTGAAAGTCGTCCGGTAGGCCCACAAGGCTTCTAATAGCTTGTTATGCCAATCCCTTTTATTTTCATCCAGTGTTGTTTTCAAAATTTGTACCAGTGTCTTGTTGAAAGCTTCAGCCAGACCATTTGCTATGGGATGGTAAATTGTAGAGTGTCTCCAATCTATCCCATGTCTTCTGACGAAATTGTTGATCTTCGTGATTTTGAAAGCTGTCCCATTGTCAGAGATTATTCTTCGCGGTACTCCAAAACGGTAGAAGATTTGGCTTTTGAAAAAATTGAAGGACGTGCCATGTCGTAACCTCAGGTAACGATACTCCCTTTGCCCATTTGGAGAAATAATCTGTAGCGGCAAGTATGAATCTGTGCCCTTTAAAAGGTGAAGGGTCTATCGGACCTATTATGTCTGTGCCCCAACAGTCGAATGGCCACGAGGCAACAGTTGGGTGGTGTAAGACCACCCCATGCACTTGGCATTGATGACATCTTCTGGCTATATCCATGCAATCGGACATCATCGCTGGCCAATAATATCTGAGTCTTGTGATCTTCATTTTCATTTTTTGTCCCGACTGGTGAGCGCCACTTAATCCGACATGTACTTCTTTGACAATATTTTATGCCTCGGCTCTGCTCAAACACCGTAGCAGCATTTGATCGAAAGATCTTCTATAGAGAACATTTCCCACCAGGTTATAAGACATGACCCTTCTTGTGATGTGGTGCGCCTCAGACTTATCCTCTGACAGCTTCCCAGTATGCAAATATTCTATTAATGGCTTGTGCCAATCTTCGTTGATGTCTAGAATTGTATTTATTGTTTCTTCTTTTCCATGTTTGTGTAGGGTTTCAAATTCTTTTCGAGATAGGACTCGTCTTCCTTGCACCGTGACTTCGATGGAAACCTCCGGGAGACACGCCATTTCCTTAGCAAGTTTTGCTAAAGCATCGGCATGAGCCTTATCTCCCTGAGGAATCCGGTGGAAAGTCACCTCAGGAATCTGCTCCAGGAGCTTCATTGCGTACAAATGGTATTCTGCTAATATTAGTTTCAGAATTCTGTATTATCCGGCGAGTTGCTGGATGACAAGTTGAGAGTCACCATAAACGGCAATGTTCGTTATATCCATCGAGATTGCCAATTCTAATCCGGTGTTTTCATATTTTGCTTCATTGTTGGTGCACGACTCTGTCAGGTGGTACAAAAACCTCAACATACCCCTATCTGGCGTAATAAAGATCAAACTAATCTCTGCCTTGCCTGGTATAACTATGTCTGATCCTTTGTCTTTCCTAGCTGACGAGGCACCATCGAAGTACATTTCCTAGCGCTGCGCACTAGAAAATTCCATTTGTAGTATATGCTCGTCTGGTAACTCGTCGTTCAGGGAGGTCCTAGCTGGCAGTGGGTGTGCAGCGAGAAAGTCTGCTAAAATATGTCCCTTATGAGCACGGAGGGGCACAAAACTTATATCAAGTTGCAATAAGTCCATTGACCATCTCGCTAAACGTCCGGAGAGTGTCGGTCGGGTCATCAAATATCGCAATGGATTAACTTTCAAAATTAGGGTAATCGTGTGAGAAAGCATGTAATGTCTAAGCTTTTGAGCGGCAAAAATTAGTGTCAGACAATGCTTTTCAATAGGTGGATACCTTATCTCCGTTGGTATTAGACGATGAGTCAAGTAGTAGAGAGCATTTTCTTTTCCCTCCTCATTGACTTGGGCTAAGAGGGCTCCAAGAGAGTCATCTAAAGCCATAGTATAAAGTATCAATAGTTTCTCTGGGATAGAGGCTACCAAAAAATGAGGTGTCATTAAATATTTTTTAACGTCCTCAAAGGTCCACTGGCATTTCTCTTCCCAAGTAAATTTTGCATCCTTTTTTATTAATGCCGAGTCGATTAGAAATAAAGCATCTTCGGTATGTCAACTTCCCCTAGAAGGAATGTAGCAGTTTCAAGGTTTTAGGGGGAGGCATTTCCAGGATAGCTTTAATCTTATCCGGGTCGATCTCGATTCCCCGATGACGGACAACGAATCCTAGAAATTTCCCAGAGGTGACGCCAAAGGCACACTTTAAGGGATTCATTTTAAGGTTATATTTTCGTAACTGTTCAAACACAATCCTCAAATCGTACAAATGGTCTATTTTTCATTTACTTTTGTTGACCAGATCATCCACGTAGCATTCTACTTGATTATGAATGAGGTCGTCAAAAAATTTCGTCATTGCACGCTGATATGTTGCTCTGGCATTCTATAGGCCGAACGACATCACTGTGTAGTAGAAGATTCCAATCGGTGTTCTGAAAGCTATAAGCGCTGCATCCTCGGGATCCATCTTAATTTTGTTTTATCCCGATGATCGATCCATGAAGCGATGTCCACCATCATCTCTAGTATATGTAGTGGAAACTAGTCTTTTGGACATGCTTTGTTCAAATCTCTGAAGTCGACACAAATGCGGATCTGTCCATTTTTTTTTAACTGGTACAATATTGGCTAGCCACGTGGGGTACTGCTACTCTTTAATAAAGTTGGCGTTTATCAACTTCTTTACCTCAGCGATGACTTGTTGTTTTATTTCAAGGCGCATTCTCCTTAGAGCTTGTTTTACTGGGGTTACATTCTTGTCCACCAGAAGTTTATGGACTGCAACCTCTGGTGATAGTCCTGACATTTTGTCATAGCTCCATGCGAAGCAATCTTTGAATTCTGCTAATAGTTTGACAAGTTCTGCAGATTCTTCATCATCAAGTAGAGAATTTATAAATGTAGGTCGGGGTCGTTCTTCAGTTTCGAGGTTGATCTCTTTCAATTCATCGATATTGGATTTAATTTCTTCCTCAAATTCTAGCGGGGCATCTTCTATTGGTTTATCGGTAGAGTCATCCTCTATATCAAGACAATCCTCTTATGACTCGCTAGTAACAACCATGTAAAATTCAGAATCATCGACTGGTCCAACTGTACAAATCTGAGACCTTGTTTAGAATTGGGAGTTCGACTTTTAGTATTCCACAATTTTTCAAAAAGTTAAAATTTATCTTTTGGCATTTATTTTGGTAATTTTCCCTGTTGAATTAACTTTTGAACACAAGGCGAGAAGTAACCAAAAGGCAATTCCATTAATTCATTAGAATCAACATCCAAATTTACATGTTTTTCAAGCTCAGCAGAGGTAGAAGCGCGGTAAAATTTGATCGGCTTTGAACCAACACTACGGACTTCCTTGACCTCTAAACTCTCAACCTTTTGAGGGAGAATCGGAGTGAGGGTCATAGTATTCACATAATAGTTTATTCGATCATACATTGTTTCGTATTCATTCCTCTCTGTATCTTCTAAGGATATCTCATAATGAGGCTTCTTCTGCTTTGTCATCATTACCACATCTTCAGAACTGTCTTCATCACCAATGTTGATAGCTGGCCTAGTCCGTTCAACAATTAAATTGATCTTTCCTTTTCCGCATTCCCGGCCTTGACCTCGGGTGCGTGAATTAGAAGAACCTCCACCAACTCATTGTAGGGGAGTGGTAGAAGGTTGTTGAAGCGGAGTTGTATGGCCTTCTTTTTGTGATCCTTCTAAATCTTTACCTTTGTTTGTAAAAATTTCGTGCGAGAAGACAGTCTTCTTTGGAGTTGATTCATGAATACCAACTTCATGTACTGAAAATGGTCGTAGGTCTCCCATGATGCAATTTTCTTGACCATCTTTCTGGTATTTAATGCACTGGTGTAGGGAGGATGGAACCATATTGTGCTCAGGAATCCATGGTCGACCCAATAGAGCGTTAAAAGAGGTCTCGGTGTCAATGATATAAAATTTAACAGTTGTTACGAGTTCTCCAACCTTCATTAGTAATGAAATTGATCAAAGGGCTCTTTCTCCCTTTTGGTTGAATCCTCTTAACATCATCTTATCAGGGATGAGATCCTGAACGTTGAAGTCCAAATATGCTAACGTCCGTAGACTCATCAAGTTAAGAGATGCTCCAAGATCCACTAAAACTCTGGATAACACAAATCTACTAATGTTGACGGAGATGTAGAGTAGACGGTTGTGGTCGACAGTACCGAGCAGCAAGTCTTCATCTCTGAAGGTTACCCCTGACTGTTCTCTCAATGAGCAAACTTCTTCNGCAGCAAGTCTTCATCTCTGAAGGTTACCCCTGACTGTTCTCTCAATGAGCAAACTTCTTCGAAGGATGTGCTAGCCAATTGAGCTAACCAAATTTCTGGATCTAGCAAAGCTGTAACCAGAGATTCTCTCATCTCCTTTGACAGGATCAGAGCGTCGTAGATGCTTAGTCGGGCAGACAACTTCCTAAGATGAGCTAGCACATTGTAGTCTACCTTCTATGATCCTTCAATTTATTCTTGATTATGTGGTTCTTCCACTGGCGGAGGTGGGGGTATCTCTTCTCGGGTCATTATTTGTTTTCCTTTGTCTGCTGGAGCTGTTCTTGGTGGTAACACCTTTCTGCTCATTAAGTTGACTTCTTTAATTTCTTCTTCTTGAGATATCATTGTTGAATCTTTCGGTGTCTTTTCCTCTTTATCAGAAAGATCTAAGTTGATGGCAAACGGTGCACCATGACGCTCGAGAGTTGGCTTTTCCTTATTGGTGCTGTCATAAGCGATATCGCTGATGTCTTCTTTGGACTTGATAATAAGTTCATTGAACTCAAGTACGATTTCAGGATCATTTTGGGGATCAAGATCGCAATTAGATTGTTCATAATCAATCACGTTATTACCAGAAATAGTCAAAACGTAGCCAAAATCACAACCATTATATTCATAATACCCCGGAGGGACAGAAAGATAATCATATAAAGTCAATGGTTCGAAGATTTTCTTCCCCAAATCCGAGACAACCAACCTAGTGCAGGCAACCCCTATCCTACCCCCCGTGCTATCAATCTTGGCAGCAATGCTCTTCTTTTTCTTGTTCTTTGTTCTCGACGATGAAAGATTTTCTGGTGAAATCTTCATCTCAGGCTCGATAAGCTGCAGACTCTGAATGGAGGCTTGTTTTGATGCAGACTGTAGCTTGTTCAGTATCTTCTTGGACGATTTGCTCCAAACCTCATTCCATCCTTCTTCGGTGTTCGTAGAAGCTTGTTTCAATGAATCCTGTATTCGATTGAGGACCCTCTTGAGTTCATCCCAAGTTGTACTCCATCCATCTGTTCCGACATATGGATCAATTGGGGAGATTGACTCAGTTGAAATCATGTTTATGGAACCTTTTTCAGGTTCTCTCAAATACTCCTTTGGGATTGTTATATTCACTTCCTCGATGCTCTTCTCGAGCCAGTCTTTAAAGACGAAGCATTTGTCTATAGTGTGCCCAAGAAATCGGTGGTACGGGCAATAATTTGGTTCATTCTTCTTATCCACCTCTTCGGGTTTCTTTGGATCAGGTGGTTTGAATTCTGGTTTCTTCATCAAGCTTTTGAATATTTTAGGTACAACTTCATCTTTGAAGGAGTAGACAACTTTCTGTCGCTCTAATAAGGATATTCTTTTACCCGCTATTCGAGGTGATCCCTCTTAAGACGGCCATTGGTTGGATTGACTGCTCAGTTTCTGAGAGTACTGTGACGCAAACTGGCGATGAACTTTTGCATATATCTTTATCGGCTACTTTCCTTTGTTGATAGTTACAACTTCCCCTAATTTCTTTTCAAACACTCTAGTCACCTTAGCCTTTACATGCGGCTCCATGTGCTTCGTTTCTTCTTGAAGATTGCCGGCTTTTCTGAGTAGCTTCTCGAAGGATTTGATGGTGAGTCCCTTAAGCATGAAAGCTATTGGCCCATGAATGCTTCTGAGTAGAATCTCAATCGCTTGATGTTCCTGCAGCCGAGGTTCACATTTCATGCTAAGGTTTCTCCACCTCAAGATATAGTATGCCAAGGTTTCACTAGGCTTCTGCTTCTCCATCATGAGTTCTCCAATAGACACATGATGTTGTGCCCCTGCAAACCCTTTCACAAATAACTTTTCCTACTCAAAAAATGTTTTAACTGACCCGTTGGACAAGTCAGTGTACCAGTCAAAAGCAATCCCTGAAAAGCTGCTGACGAATTGCTGGCAGAGTAGAGCTTCGTTATTCCTTGTGTTGCCACAATTGGCTCAAAAATGTGCTATGTGCTGTCTGGAATTTTCAGTCCCATTGAATATCTTGAAGTTTGGGCTCACAAAACCCTTTGGGAATGGGATGGCATTGAACTCGTCTAGGTAAGGTCTACCCTTTAAAATTGATGCACCGCCCTTGGATTGGGCTAAGGCCTCCCACACTTGTTCAACCATTTGCTTGAACTCTTTTTCTGGCATGGCACCTAAAGGAGAATCCTTCTTTTGTTGTTCTTATTTTTCTGTCAAAGTAGCCTCCCTTCTTTCATCCGCAGTGTGTATGATTTCTGGCTGATTAATCTCTGGAGAAGCCAATCTTGGTGCTTGTGATTGCCCCTGAATGGTGGTCATGGCAGTCATAGCTGCAGTCATATCTTCTATTCTTTTCTCCAGTAGAACAACTTGCTCATCCCTGAGGAGGATAACCCCATACAGCTCAACTACGGTGTTCTCTTCAGTGTGAGGTTGAGCCTCGTGTGTAGATGTGATAGCTCTGGTTTTGATCACATGGACATCCATGAAATCTTCCTCCAAGTAATCACTGTAATCAAAATCCTCATTGTCACTATTGACGGAAACTTCGTGTTCTCGAGCTAACTCAGAAATCTTGATCCTGAGTTTCTTAACTTTTTTCTGTAATTATTGATTCATTGATTGCTTTAAGATCTGGAGGACCTTGATGGAAATCCTCAACTTGTTCCTCCATCTCGATGGCAATTGTCGCGACGATGTCAGATATTTCAAGCACTGGTTTTACTTCCTGTCCTGCAGGCTCACTGAACTGTATCGGTGCAGCGACCTTGGGTACCCATATCCTCTTCTTCTTCAACGATGATGTCTCAGGGTGGGATATCTTAGTAGAGACATCGGTAGGTCGAGGGAAGGTATGCTCCTCGTGGTGCAGACCGGCTATAGTGTCAGGTAAACAACTTGTCATTATTTCCATGATTGTAGGAATAATGAGTAAACCTCTCAGACCTAGTCTTGACTTAATTTGCCGGCGACCTGCGATCCTGGTGGTGGTATGGTCGACGGTGACTATAGCAGCATTAACACGGTTTCCCAAACGGAGCCAGACGGGAACATAGGTAGGTGACTTTATAGTCGACCTATGAGATTTTCTAGCGCACTTAATATCCTTCAAAATTTCATTCTTCATATGAGGGGAAATTGCATGTCCCACTCGTTTAAGTAAATCACTAACCGAACATCCTTCTTTAGTAGCAAGCCTTCTGAAGACTGCACTAACAAGGGTGATGAGGATGAATTGCTTTCCCTCCCCACCTTATCCATGAAGTGATGGTAATGCGACAACAATCTTCCGGATACTCTCGTATCCATCAGTATCCGTCAGAGGATGGAATCTACTCCTTCATAGGAGTGGATAAATTTATGGTAACACTTTTTCAGCTTGAAGAGGCTCCTCCTCATCGGGTGTGTTCTCAAGAGTCTAGGCTTTGATGGTTCTCCAAATTTTCCTATCGCGGTTCCTCCTTTAAGTTCAGGTTAGTGGTACAGTCCTTGAGCTCGACCCGATTTCAAACACGGGTGGCGGAACAGTTAATCCTTCAGTCGAATCTTCAACAACCATTACTTCTTTTCCCTTGGCAGTAACAGGGACAGCAGGCTTGATGAGGGCAGCTTTAGCCTTCTTGCAGGCAGGGAAGTTCCGAAGGCAGTTCAAACTGAATTCTGCACATGGCTCTTGATCTTCCGGAGCAGCAATCTTCATTACCACGAATGGAGCTTTCACGAGGATAACCTCGAGGTCTTCAATTCCAGCTCATTACTTGATGGTGGGAGCGACGTTACAGGTGTTGCGGTCCGTTGGTAGATTGCACGAAAAGGTCAGCGTTGGGTAGGCCATTGCAGCAGGCTTTAAAACAGAAAGATTTAGGGTTAGCTATATGGTCAAAAACCTCATAGTCTTTAGTGCAAGCACTGAAAAATAGAGGTTGATCTGTAGACCAGGCAGGTCTTAATTTACAGGTAATTTTAACATCTTTGTTCAAAAAGGTGTAAAATTGAATTAATATAAAATTTCAAAATGTTCGCGGCACAACACGATTTGGTTTAATTCACGAAGTAGCAAATCAAATTTGGAAGGCTGATGTGAAAAAATCTTAGGACCCAGTGCAGGACACAATTAGTGGCAGAAAATGCGTAAGTGGAACTAGTCCACCGACACACCTATTGGGGGTCCGACCCCAAATGAAAATTTAAAGAGTCCTTAATGGCTTTCTGAATCCCACTGTTCAAAGATGGTTGAACAGCTAGTCCTGAAGTCTAAGGAGTTAACTATACTTTCCCAAGATAGGAATAGGTAAAGTATGCTAACGGAAGAAAGGCAATTTGGTCCAATAAGGACATGAATATATTACCAATGTGTAAAGATAATATTTCTTGATTTGTATGAAGAGAAAAGCTTTCCCCAGCGGAGTCGCCATAAGCTGTCGGCGTTATTTCGGGTTGGTTTGTGGGGAGTTGCCTGTAAAATGCTGTCGGTCGCCGGAATCGAAATCCCGTCGCTCGCTTCGGAAGGATGTTGAGGTTTGAAAACAAGCTGACCCCATATTTTTTATAGTTTAAAAATGGAAGAGCATTGTACCTCAAATCCTGTATCTATCTCAAAGGATAAACACAAGGCTTGAGGATGAGGCTCGATCAAATAAACTAAGAAAAGTATGATGTCCGTCTGGTTAGCGAAACCTTTGTATTTGCCGACAAGTTTCCCTATTTTATATAAAGGATTAAATAGGGTTTATATTAAGCTGGGTTCGAACATGCTTCCTATAAGGGCATGCCCCTATAGTTAATTACATTTTAACTGACCAAAGCCACCTAAGAAGACTCTCGATAAAAATCAAGAAAAATTATCTGCAAGGAATTTCAAAGGGTAGGACTCTTTAACGAAATCAGATGTAGAGGTGTGAAAAGGGAATGTTTCAAATTTTGAACATTATATTGTAGAATCCAAAAGAAGAAGAATTAGGGGATGCCATGGATCCAGAGGAGAACCTCAGTGACTTCCCAAGCTATCCTAATGTTTGGCTTCAGTTTTGAGGAGAAATACTTAGGTGTTTCATCTTGCCAATTTTATTAGTTAGGGCTTACATTCGTGTGAAATGATCACACAAATAGCTTGGAAGATGTGAGGATTTAGATCATGACAAACGATAACCACGGAATCCTAAGACTTGTTAGGGCTTATATTATATAACAAGGTTATACAAAGGCCTAAAGATAAGGTGAGGTTTTATGCGTAAGCAAGCAACCTCGAAGTCTTATGTCTTTATTGTTTAAGTCTAAGGAAGGAAGATTGGTTTAGCTGGGGAAGACAAGTTTTGCTGTTGAAAATGGTCGTGCTGCCCACCATGCTAGCCCTAAGCTCCTTGCCACGACAAGTTTGAGTTATCTAATGTGTCAAGTTATAACATCAAATCAGGTGGCCCTATGGTTGAAGTTCTTTAAATTTTATGAGGGCATATTAAACTTGATTAGAGCGACATCGGTTAGGATCCTATGGTTTCCTCGTTCCGGCATCACTATTTTCTATTGGATTCACTTAGTTCAAATGAACTTACTAAACTTCAACTTAATGAGTTCCATAATTTCATTTAAACTGTGGGAAGCCTCGTTAGCAACCGTAGGTTAACTCCTCTGAGGGATTCCCGATCATTCGATAGAGACATCTTAATTTAGTTGAAGTTGTGGTTTTGTATAATGTTTGTGATTAACTTTTGAGTTGTTTTATATTTTGCATGTTGTGGCAGAGAATTTTATCTTGGTTGATTTTAGTTTTGGTTATGGCTACGGTTATGGTTATGGTTATGTGGCTATCCTGATGGTTTTAGCTTTCATGCAGGGTGACATTATTGTTTAGCATACAAATTTGCAGGTATAAAAGTACAGTATTAAAGAATAAGAAAGACAACGCTGAAAACTATAAAAGTGTACCTGGCGAGTCTTCTCGTTCCACCACCTGAAACTTAAAAAGCATGTTAAGGCAGTTTATGAAGAGCAGGAAAGGTAAATTTTTGGTAATTTTCCTAACCCTATATCATATTTTTGCGGGTCCTTAGAAGTTTAATTAAGGATGATTCCATTGAGCAAAGAATGTTAAGTTTAATAGGCCTCTGAGGTATCCAACAAGTTAGGAGGGGGAAGCAGGTTCATGCCTCCTTCTCACCAAGTGGTGAAAAGGCTCGAGTCCATTTAAACTTATTATGTTACTTAATGGTTCATCTTGTAAATATCCTTATTACTCAGTGAACATTGATGTCTCAATTATCCCTAAGATTAGGGTAATTATCACTTATCATTTAATTTGAAAATTATGTGGGTGAAGACCCTTAAAGAGGCAAGTGAGTGTAATTTGAACACTTAGCCAAATTTTTAAACCTAATCAGGCTTATTGGTGTTTCAAGGATGTTTGATATAAATATGTTTATTTCTTTAATCCTCATTTAGTCAATTTTGATTTGGCCTAAGTCACCACTAAGCCCTTAAGACCTAGGTGAGTGTCTTAATTAGTTTTGAAAATGGTTAAGCTTTAAGTGATCATGATTCTTGATTTTGATTTTTATTTGAAAATCAAAATAGGGTTATTAAATTGATTAGTTATAGACTTCAAGAGTCATACCCCGAAGTCGAGGATCATTTAATTTTAATAAACCTTCAAATCTTAATAATTTAGAAATTTATTAATCTTAACTAAGCAAGTAAGATTGGTTTCTACCAATTAAACCCTTATGTTTCAAGCATCAAATAAATTGATAAAGATCAGAGGTTACCCATTTTCCCTCCTTGAATTAAGCTTAAATGTAAACTAAGGCTAAATTTCCAAAATTACACATTTGCCCCTAAGGCTCTAACACTTCATAATTTGTCAAATTCAAATCAAATGACTTTGAAATTTTTATCCTACCTCATTTATGAGCAATTTAAGACATCAAAGGATAAAATGTGATTTTTCCAAATTTAATTTAATTTATATAATTATTTTCATGCAAAAATAGGATTTTTCAAGGAAAAATCCTAACTTGACCAAGGTAAATTATAATCTCTTAAAATTTCTACTTGAGGTATACCTAAACTAGAGGAGCCCTTGGATCAATTTTCATAATTGTTTGAATTCTTTGTGATTTATTAGAATTATTTTAAATTTTGGGTTATTTAATAAAAATAAAATATTTCAAATGGTGAAAATTAAATTTTGTATTTTTGTAAAAATCTCCCTAAGGTCAAAGAACTCAGAAGAGCAAATTTTATATTTTTCTGATTTTTCCTTGATTTATTGGAATTATTTTACTGAAAACTCATTTTTAGCCATTTAAAAATTCTTTTTAAGCTTTGAAATTCAATATCTTTATTTAGAAAATCAAGAAAAATACTCTAATTGTTCTTAAGTGATTAGGAAACAATTTAGAACATTTCCATTAATTTTATTATTTTTATGATTTTTATGAATTTTTAATATTTAAATATTTAGAAAAGGCTAAAAATCAAAATTTTATTTTAAATATCATTTTATTTTTAGAAAATATCCCTGATCATAGAGAACTAAAAAATATTTTTTGAGTTATATTTTAATTTTTAAAAAAACATTTAAATGCCAAGAGTGGTATTTATCTTTAAAAATCAAATTAAGTTGTCAAATGAACTCAAAATATTTTGAAATTTTTATGATGAGTTCTTCGATTCATAAATCACAGTGAAGATAAAAAATAAAGTCATTTAAATTTTTAAATTATCCAAAATTAATTATCTTCTTGATTTAGTGTTTGTAAAATTTAAGGGCATTTTAAATGACTTGACCCATAAAATTATTTTCAAAAGCTTCTCTAGTTATGGTGGACCATCAAAAATTTTCTTAGAATTTTCTCAGCAATATGATAATTTCCTTTATTATTTTAAAGAAATAGTTTGAAATAACTTGAAAAATGTGGGTCTCTGTATAGTAAGCTCCTCTGACTTTAGAAAAATCAGAGAATACTTCCCCTAACAGAGGCTACAACATGCTAAAATTCCAAGCCAAGATGATGTGCCATCATGCATGAAGAATCAAATGATTCAAAATAGTGTTTAATAAATTAAAAATAAAATATGCATCAAATGGACTTGAAATTTGTTCCACGTTGTTCTCCTTTATTCATTGAGCAAGTGGGTATTTTTATTTTATTTTTGTGATTTTTCTACATAAAGTTATGAATATTCTAAGTTAAGAGTATTTAAATAAATAGGAAAGAGCCCTATTTACCTATTTAAACAACGCGTGCTGACTAGATTGTAGGCAGCTCTGAAGGCATGCATGGTGCGCTCTGGTTGGACGCCACCATCCACGTGGCTGCTAACTCGGCACGCAGTTTATGACTTGAAGTGCTGTCCAGCTCGATCTCCCCCATCCATTTGATACACACTTGATCGAACGACTCCCCGTCATCGTCCCTGATAGAACGATCCTGTGCCCATCCACACGAAAGCCCTAAGATCTCGGCCTAGACTCAACCAAATCACTTCGAGTTTGATCCTATGGACCCGTCTAAGTGAGGCGAACACATCCATACGGTTAATGTACCATGAAATCAAGCTTAAGTAAATGGAGAATCAAAATAAGCTTGGAGAAGGAGAAGTTTTATACCTTGGCTTTAAGAAGAGAGGCTTCAATCAGAGGTGCTCGGCACGTTTTTTGAGGTCCAAGGAGGCTAGGAATTGAGTCCTTGGTCTTGGTGTAAGGTCTAAGTATGAATTCGACCAAGCTCGATTTCAGGTGTTGGTCTAGAGCTATGGCAGAGGCTCTGTGAAAGGGGGATTTGATGGGGCTTTATCTTCTTTCACTATTGTGAAGGTGTGGGCACAAGCAATTTAAAATTTGGTGGAGTGTGAAGGTGTATTGGGTTCTATCCTGGTTTCCGGCAAGGTTTTAAGCTCAAAATTGAGCTCCAACAATGGGAATGGGTAAGGGAAAATGGTTGGAATGCACTGAGGGAATCTTAGGGAACCTCTGTGTGAAGTTTGGAGAGCCCTCTCCAAGGAAATTTCAGCACCCTTATTTAACGGCCATGGAGGTGGCATTTTATAAAAATGGGGCTATGGTGGCTGTCATGGCCAATTAGGAGGTGTAATGGGGTTCTTAGGTGGAGGGAAGAGGAGCTCCATTGTTTGATTTGGATGAGCTGGCCTCTAGGTTTGATTTGGGTGAGGTGTCATGGGAGTGACTCTCAGTTTTGGGCTCTTCCAGCCACTAGGCTGGCCGACCGACCAGGGGGAGGTGGTTAGGAGCTTAGGCAACCCAGAGGAATCCATCACAGCAATTTAATGCAAATGTGCTTGGATTTGGTAAAGATATCTTAAGCATGTGCATTTTTGGAAATAAGATCCCTTTATGGTGGTTAGGTCACTTTAGTGCATTGGTCCAAGTGGGTACAAATGACCAAAACTTGGGTTTAGACTAGGTTAACCATGTTAATTAGCCCAAATAATTATTGAATTTGGTGTAGATGATCATAAGAAACAACTTTGGTGAAGGATGGAAGTGGTTTTGAGCTCAATTGGAGGTCAATTTGAGGGAGTTTTGAACTTTAATCAATTTGGTCATGTTGGGCTAGGCTTGGGTCTAGGTTGGGCTAGCCTTGAGCTAAGTCCAAATTGATTATTTTAAATGCCAAATAGGGACCTCATGAAGAGTTTCCAACATGAATTGGATGTCAATTTGGAAGTTAAGCCAATCAATTGGGTGAAGTTTGGGGACTTAGCCAATTTGGGGCTATATTTGTGAATTTTGGATTTAGGCCAAAAGGAAATGGATTTGAGGCTTCAACAATGTCAATTGTTGGTTTAATTTGATGTATAGGAATGTTATAAATATTTTGCAATATTAATTGAGGCCAATTGACTGCGCTATGGGTTCAATTTGGTGAGATTAGGTCATATGGTCAAAATTGGGGTTTTGACCTAAATCAAAATTGAACTAAAATAATTAGCTAATTAGGCTGGGATTTGGTTTATTTTAGTCATATGAAAAGTAAATTTGAGTTTAAGATTAGAATTTGGGTCAATTGAGATCAAATTGATGGACACTTGAGTTGGATTTGGGAACATTTGGGTCTATAAAGGGCAATTTGGGAATTTTGGTTAAAGATGGTCAAATTGGCAAAATTGGGTCATATGACAGTTGAGAGAAATGAAATTGGGAATGATTGGGATTTTCTGGGAATTTTTGGAATTTTTGGGATTCTGAGCTATGGAGGGGTATTTTGGTAATTTGGAGGTGTTTTAGGGGTAAAAGGCTAAGATGGGTATTTTGGTAGATTTGAGGTACCAAACATCACCAATAAGCCATGGACAAATGGAAACCCCATTTTGGGTCCTCTACATAGTTGTCTTAGCCAAACCATAACCCTAGGGCTAGTAGATTGAGAGGACCATCTACCTGAGTATCCCGAAAGATCAAGGGATCTAGGTTAGAAATTATGGGTTTAGGGTAGTGAGTGATTGTGAATGCAGTTAAGTGTGGTGAGTTCCTTAGCTCCAGACCAACACCTAATGTCAACCCTATGGTCCAGCAATCCTAAGGATGACTCATCTTGAGTTTCCCCCACAGTGACCCCACCTAATAAGTATTTAGAGGTTGAGAGCAATATGTGGAACTTCAAATTGAGTGGAGAAGAGTTTGGAATTTCTAGTGGTGAGGATTTCATATCTAGTTTTCTAGGAATAGTCAATAGGAAAATTCCTATGGCTAGACTCTAGGCTATTAGTAAGGAAAAACTAAACCTCAACCAAAAATGAGGTCAGCATGACTTTATATATATATGTTTGATTTAATAAAGATGTATAGGTATAACATTCAATAATGTTAAAGTCAAATTTCTCAATGCAAGTATAAGTATCGTTGAAACAATATAGGGCTCTAATGGAGTCTTAGTCATCGATCCCACAGGAGAATTAGAATACTACGGACTAAGGCTTAATAAAAAGTAATACTTGAACTACAACGAAGACATTAAATTTGCTTATCTGTCACTAATATGCAATTGAAATAAGTAGATAATTTGCACAACTAATAAATAACTAAAGATAGAAAGTAGGGTTTAATATTGTGATATCCAATATTTAAGCAAGCATCCTTCTCCTTGTCAAGAAATTATAGTGAATGGATAAAATGAATTAGTTCAATTTATATTGTGTCAAATAGGAGCATTCCTATTCTTTACCCTTTGGATCAGGCATAAAGAGCATTGACTAATTCAATGCTTGGTTACTTATTCTATGGCTAGGCTGGGAGGATACCAGCTCTCACTTCGGAGCTCCCACGTTTCCCTCACCTGAGGGCTAACATCTACACATCAGTACCCAAACGATAAGATTGGATTGGAGATTTTTGTTTGTCACTCTAAAATCTCCAATTCTACACCTGATAGTAATATTTCCCTAATTATTTGCACCC
>NEWO01000066.1:1168610-1186466 GCA_003013225.1 Phalaenopsis aphrodite
CAAGGGCCTTGACCTCCCTGAATCTTGGATGTAATCTTCGCTTTAGTTGTAAAACTCAACATACTTTAACAAATCAATTGGATAGATTGAAAGTAAATTAGGATTGAAGTTAAAAGATCATCACAATTTCTTAAACATTTTCATGGCTTCACCAATTCAAATCACCATTTCACAAATCTCGAGACAAGGAGAAAGATAGAGAAAACTACTCAGAACTCATGGGGAAAGCACAACAAAACTCGAAATTCATATATAAAATCAAAGCCATATAAACTATAACAAGTAAATAACTTATCTTTCACTTTCTCCCCAAAAATACTCTTTGATGTTCCTCTGAATCTCTTCCTTTCTTTACAGCACATAGAATTCCTCTTCAAAGTAGCAAGGAGGAAGAAATCTCTCACTTTCCCTCCACTCTTACAATTTCTCGAAGAATTCCTCACAATTACACACTCTACCAAGCTCTCTACACACTAATGGAACCTATCTAACCTCCATAACTCTCTATTTTTGGCCAAAACCTTCTCTTTATAGATGTGGATGAGTTTTCCCAAAGTTGCTTATGCACCCCTCCAAAATCTGGCCTTATCCATTGTACAAGTACACATAACCGTCAATCCCGCCGTTGGCGGCCTCGATGGCGCCATCGACGGTCTTCTGCAAATTTTGTCCTGTAGCATCGGGAAAATCTCACCGTCGGTGGAGTTAATGGCACCGTCTGCGCCCTAGTGCAAATCTCCACATTTTTGTCCTTTTGCTACAAACTTGCTCCTTTTTGCATCTTTTTGCACTATTGACCTTAATTCATCATTCCTACAACAAAACATCAAAAATACATTTCTTTAAAGTGCAATATCATTAAAAACAGTATAAAAGAGGTACAAAAATCTCAACATATTTTACTTTGGTCACTAGAGATAGAGCTATTCTGAATTTCTGTATTCGTAATTGTAGAATTATAAATGTAGGGAGAATAATTCTTAAGGCTAAATTAAAGACTTATGAATCCCATGAGAAATGGAGAACTGAGAGTAGAAGTCAAGAATCTTCTACTAGTAGAGATGTCCCCTCTACAAGTTATGACCTTCCACGTTCTATTTCCCCTACCCTCTCTAATTTGATGAATGAGTTGACCTTACAGCGAAAGAGCATATAATTGATAAGTGAAAGGATTGGAGGTTTAGAACGTCGACACGATTACGACAGTGAGTACCTTCAGAGGCATTAAAATTTTGAGGTAGCCTATTATGAAGCTCAGGCTCGACCCTACAGAGGTGAGCCTGATGTTACGTTTCCTGAGTGCCCCCGATTTACTCAGTATCAGCCTAATCCACCTGCTGATTAAGGCGATGAAGATATAGCTTGGGATTTTGATATTGAATGAATTGATGTACTTATATTTGTACTTTTATTTCTGTAATCTTTTTGTAATAGAAATGGATTTTTATGTATTTGGACCTTCATTTTTATTATTTTGCGTACTTGGATAATTTTAATTTTTGTTATAAAGTTTGTGTTATGGTTAAATGTGCATGTGTAGTTTAATATATGTTGAGTAGTGTTGTGGATTGTAATGTAATGTGATTTTTATTTCGCATTTTAGTTTTAATTGTTTAGTATTGTGGTTGTGTTGGGAAATATTGTGCTAATTTAATGTTTTAGTTTTATACATATTTCAAAATTTCATTAACCAGAAATTCCTCTAATGATTTATAAGTGTAGAAAGCTCCTAATATTACAGACCAGGTGAAGTAAAAATTTAAGAAAGTTTGCAGAAATTTCAGAATGATGAAAATGCCTACAATATTGAGGTATCATTTATATTTAAAGTTTTTCTTACCACTTGTATTATTTCATATTTAAAAATTTAAGTTTGAGGGAGGGAAGAAATAGATTAACTATTAGATGTCCTCTATTTCAATATTTTCAAAAATTATTTATATGATTTTATGTAGTGAATTTAACTCAGGTACTTATATTTTTGTAACTATTTAATTATTATGGTAGATTTAAAGAAATATTTTTGTAATGAAAATTAATTTTATAACTTAAGATATCTAGTATAAGAGAATAAGATTATAGTTAACTTTTTATAGTAAAGGAAATTATATTTTGATATATTAAAAATCTGGAAATTCATTTGAGAAGAAAAGATTGGGGCTCAATGATGTAAAAACTATGAAATATTTATAAGATAAAGGAATGCTTTGAGTTTCAAATTTAGAGAAAGAAAAGTGAAGTTCAAAATCATTAAAGGTTATCCAGATATAGTAATCCTAAGATGAAAAAGGAAAAAGAAAGGATTGAAAACAATCCCTGAAAAGAAAAGAAAAATATATAGGATTGAAAGAAATCCAAATGAAAAAGAGAAAAGAAAGAAAAAATTATGGAAGTGAGGAAAAGATTGAGGATATGCCTAATCAAAAATTGGCTTCACTGGACCTACCTAAAGGGAAAACTTAAATACATTCCTAAACTTATATTTATGGAATAGGTCTTTTACTAGTAGAGATCTCATGAAGTTCCTATCTTTTGAATATTCTAAGTGACTTAATATTGCAACATATAGTCTTTCTTGAAATGAATAGAAGACTAGAACTCTTAAACTTGATGACTAGATAATCTTATGGCTATAGAGTTAATTCAATTACTTGAAATTTTTCTGAAATCTCACTAAGATATTTATTTAAATAAAACTTAAAGTATTTCTAAATTTAAACTTTACTGCAGTAGTTCATATCTTTTATATAGTACTAAATTTACTTGAGGACAAGTAATAGTTAAGTTTAGGGGGTTTTGACCCAGGAAAAATATGTTGAGATTTTCATACCTATTTTATACTATTTTTTATGATATTACACTTTAAAGAAAGGAATTTTTGATGTTTTGTTGTAGGAATGATGAATTAGGTCATTGGAGAAAAATGATGCAAAGAGGAGCAAATTTGGAGTGAAAAGGACCAAAATGCAAAAATTTGAACTAGGCCGCCGACGGCGGCCTCAAGCCCGCTGACGGCGAGTTTTTCCCGAGGCTACAGAACAAAATTCTTAAGAAGTCCGCCGACGGCGCCATCGAGGACGCCGACGGCGAACTCGACGGTTATGCCTTCTCAAACTTTGGATAAGGCCAAATTTTGAAGGGATGGTTAGACAACTCTTGGGAAAGCTCATCCACAACTTTAAAAGACTATTTTGGCCAAAAATTGGAGAGCCTAGAGAAGGCAGAAAGAATCTAAGGAGTAAAGGAAGTACTAAAGAGAGTTCCTAGAGATTAGAAAGGTTCTAAGATTGTGAGGAATTCTTTGAGAGATTGTAAGAATGGAGGGAAAGTGAGAGATTTCTTCCTCCTTGCAGCTTCGAAGAAGAATTCTGTGTGCTGTAAAGAAAGGAAGAGATTCAGAGGAACTTTGAGGAGTGTTCTTGGGGAGAAAATAGAGATAAGTTATTTAGTTGTTGTAGTTTGTATGACTTTGATTTTATATATGAATTTCAACTTTTGTTGTGTTTTCCCCATGAGATTTGAGTAGTTTTCTCTGTCTTTCTCCTTGTCTCGAGATTTGTGGAATTGTGATTTGAATTGGTAAAGCCATAAAAATGTTGAAAAAATTGTGATGATATTTTCACTTTGATCTTAATGTACTTTCAATCCGGCCAATTGATTTCTTAAAATATGTTGACTTTACAACTAAAGTGAAGATTACATCCAAGATTCAAGGAGGTCAAAGCCCTTGGAAGTTGGGTGCAAATAAATCGGGAAATAATATTATCGGGCGTAGAATTAGAGATTTTAGAGTGACACACTAAAATCCCCAATTTGGTCCAATCGTTTGGTTGCTGAAGTGTAGATGTTAGCCCTCAAATGAGAGGAACGTGGGAGCTCCGAAGTGAGAGACGGTATCCTCCCAGCCTAGCCGCAGATTCACTAAACAAGCGTAGGATTAGTTAATGTTCTTTATGTCTGGACCAAAGGGTAAAAAATAGGTATGCTCCTATTTGACACAATATAAATTGAACTAATTCACTTTATCCATTCAATATAATTTTTTGACAAGGAGAAGGATGCTTTCTTATATATTGAATATCACAATTAAACCCTCATTAATAGCATTACTTATTTAATAGTTATTAAAATTACTTACTTTATTTCAATTTCTTATTAGTGACAGATAAGCAAATTGAACTTCATTATTGTGATTAAAGTATTGGTTTTCTAAAATCTTAGTTTGTAGTTCTAAACCACTCCTTGTAGGATCGATATCTAGGATTCCATTAGAGCCCTATATTACTTGAGCGATAAGTGTGGCTTTACAAATATTGAATATTTATTACGTCCATATTTATCTTATATTTTAAGCATATAAAAAGTCGTCGGTCACTAGCCTAGACCAAACCCTAGACTTGGTCATTTGCACCCACTTGGATCCATGCACTAAATGTGACCTAACCACCATAAAGCAACCAAATTAACTCCACCTCAGTCATTGGTTGACCCCTAAAACTGAGCCAAAACCCATCTAACCACCTAAACTAACCCATGGACCATAAATTCCCAAAATTAAGGGATCTTATTCCCAAAAATACACATGCTTAAGATATCCTTTCCAAATCAAAACACATTTGCATTAAATCGTTGTCATAGATTCCTCTAGATGCCCTGAGCACCTAGCCACCTCCCCCTGGCCGGCCGGCCAACCTAGTGGCTGAAAAATGGCCAAATCAAGAGCCACCCCCATGGAGCTTCACCCAAATCAAACCTAGAGGCCAGCTTAGCCAAATTAATTTATAGAGCTCCTCTGCCCTCCACCTAAGCACCACATTACACCCCCTAATTGGCCATGACAGCCGCCACAACCCCATTTTTATAAAAGGCCACCTCCATGGCCGTTAAACTAAGTG
This sequence comes from Phalaenopsis aphrodite, assembly GCA_003013225.1. Classification (NCBI taxonomy): domain Eukaryota; kingdom Viridiplantae; phylum Streptophyta; class Magnoliopsida; order Asparagales; family Orchidaceae; genus Phalaenopsis; species Phalaenopsis aphrodite. Next base: position 1,173,506 of record NEWO01000066.1, read on the forward strand.
CTGAAAATTTCTTAGAGAGAGCCTCTCAAACTTCTCACTGAGCTTCTCTGAGATCCCCTCAATGTAACTTCCCCCACTGAATTCCACCGTGGAAGCTTAATTTTGAGCTCAAACCCCTCCCCAAAACCAAGATAGAACTCATTACCCCTCCACACTCCACCAAACTCAAATTAACTCTACCCACACCTTCACAACAGTGAAAGAAGAAAAAGCCCCATCCAATTACCCTCTCACGGAGCCTCTACCATAGCTCTAGACCAACACCCAAATCAGGTCATGATCAAAATCATATCTAGGCCTCACACCACAATAAGAGATTTAATCCCTAGCCTCTTTGGATCCCAACAAACGTGCCTAGACCCTCTGCTTGAAGCTTCACTTCTTAGAGGAAGGGTATAAAACTTCTCTCCCTCTTGAGCCTATTTTGATTCTTCATTTGATTAGGCTTAATTTAATTGCATGATTACTGTATGGATGTGTGCGTCTCACTAAGATGAGTCCATAGGATCAAACCTGAAGTGATTTTGTTGAGTCTAGGCTGAGATCTTAGGGTTTTAGTGTGGGCGGTCCAGGATCACTCTATCAAAGACGATGATGGGGAGCCATTTGATCAAGCGTGTATTGAATGAACAACAAAGATGAAGCCGGACAGTGGTTCTTTACACGAACAACAGGACATGTGGCGGCTGGAGTGGATGGCGGCGTCAAATGGGAGCACGTCGTATGGAGCTTCGGAGCCACCGTAGGTTGACGAGGCGTCGCATGGATATGTAGAAAAATATGGCTTTTTCCAATTTATTTAAACTACCTTAACCTCAAAAATACTTAACTTTGTGTAGAAAAATCACAAAAATAAAATAAAAATACCCTCTTACTCAGTGAATAAAGGAGAATAATGTGGAAATAATTCCATGTGATGAATATTTTATTTTTAATAAATTAAATGCTGATTTGAATCTTTTGATTCTTCATGCATGTAGACTTATCATCATAGCTTTAATTTTTGGCATATTGTACCCTCTATCAAGAAGAACATTCTCTGAATTTTTCAAAATTAGAGGAGGTCCCTAGATAGAGGATCACATTTTTCAAATCTATGTGAATTATTTGTTTAAAATGATCATGTAAATTAACATGTTGATTAGAAAATTCCAAGAAAATTTTGGAAGGTCCACCATGACCAGAGGAGCTTTTGGAAATAATTTCATGAGTCAAGTCATTTAAAATGTAGTCAATTTTCATAAACTTTGAATCATTAAGGAAATTAATTTTGAAAGATATAAATATTTAAATGACTTGATTTTTAATCTCCACTATTATTTATGATCCAGATAACCCACCATAAAAATTTCAAAATATTTTGAGTTCATTTGATAACTTAAGTTGATTTTTAAAGATAAACAACATTTTTTGCATTTAAATGATTTTTAAAAATCAAAATATAATCCTAAAATTTTAAGAACTTATTTTTTTCTTTGTGTTAGGGATATTTTCTAAAAATAAAATGATATTTAAATAAAAACTTAATTTTTAGCCTATTTTTAATATTTAAATAATTAAAAATCGCTAAAAATCACTACAATCATAAAACTTATGGAAAGGTTCTAAATTGTTTCCTAATCACGTATGAATAATTAGAATATTTTTCCTGGTTTTTTAACTAAAGATATTGAATTTTGAAGGCTAAAAATGATTTTCAAAGGCTAAAAATGGGTTTTCATTAAGAATAATTCCAATAAATCAAATAAAATTTAGAAAAATATGAAATCTTCTTCTCTGAGTTCTCTGACCTCAGGGAGGCTTTTCAAAAATACAAAACTTAATTTTCCCCATTTAAAATATTTTATGTTTTATAAATACTTCAGAAATTAAAATAATTCTTAAAATTCAATTAAAGTCCAAAAAATGATGAAATTTAATCCAAGGGCTGCTCTAGTCTAGGCATACCTCTAGTAAAAATTTCAAGAGATTAGGAGTCACCCTAGTCAAGTTAAGAATTTTCTTTAAAAAATCATATTTTTGCATAAACAATAATTATATAAATTAAATTAAATTTTGAAAAATCACATTTTCTCCTCTAATGTCTTAATTGACCCATCAATGAAGTAAAATAAAAATTTCAAAGTTTTTTGAATTGAATTTGACAAATTATGAAGTGTTAGAGCCTTAGGGGCAAATGCGTAATTTTAAGAAATTTGCCTTAATTAACATTTATGCTTAATTTAAAGAGGGAAATGGATAATCTCTGATCTTAATTTGGATGTTTGAAACACAAGGGGTTAATTGGTAGAAACCAACCCCACTTTCTTAATTGAAAAGGATAAGTTAATAAATCTCTGAATTATTAAATTTTGGAAGTTTATTAAAATAAAATGAAACAAGGACTTAGGGGTATGACTTTTGAAGTCAATAATTAATCAATTTAGTACCCCTACTTTGATTTTCAAATAAAATTCAAATCATGAATCATGACCACCTAAAGCCTAAACTTTTCAAAACTAATTAAGACACTCACCTAGGTCTTAAGGACTTAGTAGTGACTTAAGCTAAATCAAATTTCTTTTAAATAAGGATTAGAAAAGTAAATATCATTTAAAATTAAAACATCTTTCAAACATTACAAGCCCAATTAGGATCAAAATTTGGTTAAGTGTTCCAACAACACTAACTTGCCTCTTTAACATAACTCTTAAATTGAATCACAAGTGATAATTATCCTATTCTTAGGGATAATTGAAACATCAATGTTCATTGAGCATTATGGTGTTTTATAGAATAAATTATTAAGCAACATAATAAGTTTAAAATAGCTCGGGATTTTCCACTAGGCAGCGAGAGAGTAGCATGGACCTGCTTCTTTCTCTAGATCTATTGGATACCTCAGAGACCTGCTAAACTTAATATGTTTTGCTTGACAAAATTATCCTTAATTAAATTCTTAAGGACCCACCAAGATATGATATAGGGTTAGGAAAACTATCAAAACCTTACTTTTTTCCACTATATAAATTGCCTTGACATGCATTTTAAGTTTCAGGTGGTGGAACTAGAAGACTTGCCAGGTACGCTTTTACAGTTTTCAACGTTATCTTTCTTGTACTTTTATGCTATACATTTGTGCTTATACAAATTTGCATGGAAAACAAAAACCAAAACAAAAACTAAAATCAGCCAATATTAAATTCACCACCACAACATTCAAAATAAAAAACAACTCAAAATTTAATCACAAATATCACACAAAACTACAATTGCAGCTAAATTAAGATGTCTCTATTGGATGATCGAGAATTCCTCGAAGGAGGTAACCTACAGTTGCCAACAAGGCTTCTCACTGTCTAAATAAAATTATGGAACTCATTTAGTTGAGTTTAGTAAGTTCATTTGGACTAAGTGAATCCATTAGAAAATAGTGGTGCCAGAATGAGGGAACCGTAGGATCCAAACTGCTGTTGCTCTAGTCAACTTTAATATGCCCTCATAAAATTTAAAGAACTTCAACCATAGGGCCACTTGATTTAACATTATAACTTTACATAATAGAAAACTCAAACTCGTCACGACAAGGAGCTTGAAGCTAACATGGTGAGCAGCACGACCATCTTCAACAGTAAAACATGTCTTCCCCTACTAAACCATCTTTCTTCCTTACACTTAAACAACAAAAGCCATAGGACTTCAAGGTTGCTTGCTTATGCAATGTAAATCCTCACCTTATCTTTAGGCCTTTGTACAGCCCTGCTATACAACATAAGCCCTAACTCGTCTTAGCATTCCGAGGTTGTCACCCGTCACGACCTAAACCCTCACATCTTCCAGGTTATTTGTGTGATCGTTTCACATGAATGTACGCCCTAATTATTAAAATTGGCAGGAAGAAACACCTAAATATTTCTCCTCAGAAATGAAGCTAAAATTTAGGATAGCTTGGGAAGTCACCGAGGTTCTCCTCTGGATCCATGACATCCTCTAGTTCTTCCTCCTTTGGACTCTACAGCAAAATTTTCCAAATTTGAACCAATCCCCTTTCACGCCTCTACGTCCGATCTCATTGAAAAGTCCTACCCTTTAAAACTTCTTGAAGATAATATTTCTTGATTTTTATCGAGAGTCTTCTTAGGTGACTTTGGTCATTTAAGATGTAATTAACTATAAGGGCTTGCCCTTATAAAAAACATGTCTGAACCAAGCTTAATATAAATCTTATTTAATCCTTTATATTAAATAAGGGAACTTGTCAGCAAATATGAAGGTTTCTAGACCAAATGGATAGCATATATTCCTTAGTTTATTTGATCAAACATCATCCTCAAGTCTTTTGTTCATCCTTCGGAATAGATACAGGATTTGAGGTACAACACTCTTTCCATTTAAATTATAAAAAATATTGGGTTAGTTTGATTTCATATTTTTCTAAAACTAAATATATATGTAAATTAAAATGTCCTTCCGAAACGAGCGACGAGATTTCGATTATGGTGACCGACAGCTTCTTACGGGAAACTCTCCAACACAAAATAGCACCGACACTTCTCAAACTTGATATTTCTCTCATCTCCTCAATTGACATTTCTAAAAGTAAAATGTGCTACTTCATCAAGGAGCTTGGAGCTTTTCTGTTGGCAACATTCCTTGACAACCATCTACAACAGTAAGAGGATATAGAATAATATATCTTCTCTTTAGAAATAAATAATAAATCCATAGGACTTCAAGGTTATTTGCTTATGTAACATAAATCCTCACTTATCTTTAGGCCTTTGTATGGTTCTGCTATAAAATATAAGCTCTAACTCGCCTTAGGATTCTGAGGTTGTCATTTGTTATTACCCAAATCGTCACATCTTTTAAGCTACTTGTGTAATCATTTTACACGAATGTAAGCCCTAATTAATAAAATTGACAGGATGAAACATTCAATATTTCTAATCTCTAAAATGGAAGAAAAATAGTAGGATATTTTGGAAGTCATCAAGGTTCTCCTCAGGATCTATGACATCCCCTAGTTCTTCCTCCTTTGGATTGCAAAATAAAAAGTTCTAAATTTGAGTCATTACCCTTTCACACCTCTTTGTCTGATTTATTGAAAAGCCCTATCCTTTTGAATTCTTTGAAGATAATATGCTCTATTTTTTATTGAGAGTTTTCTTAGTTGACTTCGGTTATCTAAGATGTCATTAACTATAGAGGCTTGCCCTTATAGGAATCTTTTCTAAAACCAGCTTAATCTAAACCCAATTTAATGTTTTGTATTAAATAGGGAACATTTTCAGCTTATAAATAAAAATGGTTTTCGCACACCAAACGGATGTCATGTATTTCTTAATTTATTTGATCAAGCCTCACCCCCAAGTCTTGTGTTTATCTTTCAGGATAGACACATAGCTTGAGGTGTAGTGCTCTTTCATTTGAAGTATGAAGGATATGAGATTAGTTTGATTTCAAATTTTTCTAAACCTATATTTATATGTAAATTAAATGCCTTTTCGAAGCGGGTCACAGGATTTTGATTCCGACGGCCGATAGCTTCCAACGGGTAACTCCAAAAACCAAAATAGTGCTGACACTATCCTAAAGGAGTTATAGAATATGTATTGATAAAAGTTGATAAATTTATCATTCTTATGGATTTTATTATATTATATATGGAAGAAGATAAGGAAATTCCTATCATTTTAGGGAGACCATTTCTTGCCACTTGAAGAGCTTTTATATATGTATTAAAAGGGGATTTAACAATGAGAGTCGGTGATCAAGAAGTTACATTTAATATATCAAAATAATGAGATACCCAACAAAAGGAAGAGATGATGAATGAATTAGAATGGAAGTTGATGATTTTTTAAGCAATGAATATTTCACAGATACATTTGAAAAGAAAACTAAAGATGAACATTTGGAGCATGAAGATAAGGATATAATCAAAGATAAAGTTGATAGAAGTGAGTACTGAAGAATTGGATTATGTTTAGGAACCATTTGAACTTTTAGATACTCCAGATAATAGTATAAATATTATTTCTTTAATTGTGAGACCTCTTGAAATAGAAATGAAAATACTTCCTACACATTTAAAATGTGTTTTTAGGATATTTATCTACATTGCCTATTATCATATCCTCATAATTAATTGAAGCACAAAAGCAAAAGTTGTTAAAAACTTTAAGACGTGATAAGAAAGCCTTCGGAGCACATTGGCCGATATCAAAGAAATCAGTCCTTTGATTTGTATGCACGAAATTCATTGGATGAACATCATGAACCAAAGGCTGATCCTCGAAGGTGATTAAACACAATGATGAAAGAAGTTAAGAAAGAGTTTTTAAAAGGGATAGATGCTGAAATAATAAATCCTATTTCAAACAATGATTGAGTAAGTCTAATTCACTGTATTTCTAAGAAAGGGAGTGACTATTGTAATAATTGAGAATAATGAATTAATACCAACATGACAAGTCACTGGTTGGCGAATCTGCATTGATTATAGAAAAAATTCATTGGTTGTTGAATCTTCATTGATTATAGTAAAATAAATTTAGCCACTAGGAAAGAACACATTCCTTTACCTTTTTTTAACCAAATGTTGGGTAAGCTAGTTGGGCACAAATACTTTTTCTTTTTGGATAGATATAACGACTGCCATCAAATTCCTATTGCTATTAAGGATCAAGCGAAGACAACATTTACTAGTCTTTATGGTACTTTTTCTTTTCGACAAATATCCTTTGGTTTATATAATGCCCCTACAATATTTAAAAGGTGTATGACGTAAAAAATTAGTAATTTAATTGAAAAAGGGATAGAATTCTTTATGGATGATTTTTCTATGTTTACAATTTCATTTAAGTCTGGTATAAATCATCTAGAAAAGTTCTAGAATGATGTTAATAGACTATTTTAATATTAAAATGGGAAAATTGTTAATTCATGGTTGTAGGAGGAATTTAGTATTAAATTAGTATTAAATTTCTACTTAGGCATAAAATTTCTTAAAATGTCATAGAAGTATATCGGACAAAAAATTAAATTCTAGCTACATTGCCTCCTCCTACTACTGCAACAGGGGTTACAAGTTTTTTTAGGACATGTTGGTTATTACAGGCAGTATATAAAAGATTTTTCAAAAATTACAAATCCTTTACGACAACTTTTAAAAAAAGGTACAAAATTTTATTTTAATAAAAAGTACCTTAATGCATTTGAATTATTACAGGAAAATTCTGACTCTGCCCCTATAATAGATTCACTTGATTGGGAGAAACCATTCGAGCTAATGTGTGATGCAAACGATTGTACAATTGGAGTTGCTTAAGGGCAAAGATATGAAAAAAACTTTAAAGTTATATATTATGCTAGTAAAATTTTAAATGATTCTCAAATTAATTATACCAGTGCTGAAAAGAGTTATTAGCATTTGTTTATGCTTTCCATAAGCTCAAGTCATGTATGATTGGAGCTATGTGTTGTGCATACAGACCACTCTGCCATTAAATATTTGATGGAAAAGAAAGATACAAAAGTAACACTAATTAGATGGTTACTTCTGATGCAAGAATTTGAATTTATGGTAATAGATAGGAAGGGATTTGATAATAAAATAACGGATCATACATCTAGGCTGGAAGAGGCAGAAATATTTGATCTTGAAAGAGAAATTATCGAAACTTTTCAAGATGAACAATTTTGTATTGTTAAAGAATGGGTTATACCATGGTATGCTGATACTGTGAACTACATTGTTAGTGGTGTTTTACCAAATGGATTGACAAAGCCGCAAGAGAGGAAATTTATTTATGATGCAAAATTTTTCTTCCATATTTATACGAACAATGTAAGGATTTAGTTATGTTGGGATGTTGCCATACGAAGAAATTGAAGAAATCATTCAAAAATGCCATGATTCTAAATTTGGGCGTGATTTTGGGATTGATATAGTTGCTTATAAAATTTTACAATCTAGACTTTATTGGCCTACTTTATTTAGCAATTTTAAGATATATGTATATATATGTGTGTGTGTGTGTGTGTGTGTGTGTGTGCGTGTGTGTGTGTGTGTGTGTGTATTTTTTTTTAAACAAAAGAGCAACCATGGCTCCTTACATGTTAAATATAAAAAAGGGGAAATACAAGGGGTTGGAGAGTTAAGAACCCTCCCAAAATACATAGAATGAGATAAATAAGGGAACACAACCTTCTCCCAAAGGGTCTACTTCAAAAAGTAGTTACAAACATTTAATGTAGGGGAGTGTCAAATTATCTCCATTCAGCAGGAACTTTAGTTCAGGTGTAATTGACAGTCCAACAAAAGTTTGCTCAGTGTTTCAACCCTAGGAAGCAAGCCAATGAGCTGGGTAGTTACCTTCTCTATGAATATGCTTAATATTAATCATGTATCTGGGTATAAGGGCAGCTAAAAGATTGTTCCATCTGGTTATATTCTAAGGGGGGGTTTCATCATGAAGGAGGATTTGAATGCAATTGGTAGAATCTGTTTCAATGATCAAAGGACCCATATTACAGTAAGAAGTAATCCTGATGGCCCAGTAGATGGCTATGAATTCAGCCTCCAGAGCATCCTTTGCCACAAGAGGAGCAGTGAAATAAATGATGGGAGAACCATGAGAGTTCCTGAAAATTCCCCAAATACCAGCACACCCCTTTTAGAAGCTACCATCAGTGTTAACTTTCAACCAACCAGTGGGGGGGGGACTCCAAAAAATTAGTTTGAAAGCTTGAAGAGGAGGAGTGTTGTTTCCTGGAGTCCAGTGCTTTATAATATTAGGGAAGTGGTGAAACTTGATCAATTTTTGAATGTAGGAGATACAATTCATAGTTACAGATGTGGGCCCTGACATCTTCTCATCAAATTTGCTTTGGTTTCTGTACATCCATATGAACCATTACATAATGCATGGTATCACCCAAAGGTTGTTGTTATGCCAATCAATCCAACTAGATGCAAATTTAATCCAGCTAACATTCTGATTACTGATATTTAAGAGCTCAATTAATTCAGACCAAATTTCTTGAAAGAAGGCACATGAGAAAAATAGGTGATCCAAGGTTTCTTCAGCAGCACAACAAAGTGGGCAGATTGAAGGACCTCTCAGCCCTTTCAACTTTAAAATATCATCTGCAAGCAGTAGGGAATGCCAGAGTCTCCAGTAGAAGAAGGACATAGAGCGGGTTAGGATTTTACCCCAAATGACTTTACCCCAAGGCAGCTGGTTCCAATTAAATAAAATGCTGGTAAATGTAGGCTAAGAATTTCAGGGAGTAAGCCTGTTTAGTGATTATTTTGTCTTTGGGAATGGAAGAGATAGGGGTCTTCTTAACCCACCTCACATGTTCACTGGATAGAATAGTGTTCAGCAGCCTGCAGTTCCACTGATTTTCAGACCAAAAATCCCTGACAAGACATTGAGTGTTGGGATTGGGGTGGAGGCATTCAAGGTTCTCTCCATTACTGACCCAGCTATCTAACAAAAAATTGATTTGTCCATCTCCTAGCTCCCAAAGGAAGAGTTCCTCAGCTTTGTTTCTGATTTTCAACAGATTTGTCCATAGTTTGGAATCTCCTATCCTCCTTGATACCAAAGAGGGATGTAAAGATCTGCAATATTTCCCTTTTAGAAATCTGGCCCAAAGGCTATCTTGGGACCTGAATCTGATCCATAATTTGCAAAGTTTAATGAAACCCAGGTGTTGAAAGTCTTTAAAGCCCAGCCCACCAGCTTGTAAAGGTTTGCATAATTTCTGCCAAGGGAGCCAGTGGAATTGCTTCCTCTGACCAGACCAGAGAAATTTGTTAAAAATCCTTCCAATGGAATTTTGAGTACCCTTTTGCATGGAGAACATTTGAAGGACATAGGAAGGCATTGCAGTGAGAATACTCCTCAAAACAGTGATCCTTCCACCATTAGAGAGGAAGGAGTTGGTCCAATGATCAAGTTGTGCTTTGATCTGATCAATGACATCTTGAAAATGTATTTGTCTAGTTCTGCCTTTGATTAGATGTATTCCAAGATATTTAATAGGGAGGTTGGCATAGGAGAAGCCAGTGTATTCAGAAATCCAGTGCTTGAGCTGAGGTGTGGAATTTTTATTGATAATAAATTGACATTTTTGTTTGTTGAGTGCCATACGTGAGGTATGCTAAAAGTGGAGAAGGCAAATGTATATCCTCCTGACAGAATTCTTGGCAGCATTGGAGAAAATAATAATGTCATCAGCATAAGCCAAATGGCTTATAAGGATATTAGATCTGTGATGGAAAGCCAAATGAGGTGAATTAGAGACCAGCCTATTCAATTGTCTTGAAAGATAGTCCAAAGAAAGTATAAAAATGGTAGGAGACAACAGGTCTCCCTATTTGATCCCCCTGGTAGCGCTGAAGAAGCCATGACACTTGCCATTGATAAGAATTGAATGTGCATTACATTTAAGCCATCTGTGTATCAAATTAATAAAGTCTTCATTGAAGCCTCTAGCAGAAAGAGTGTCAAGGATGAATTCCCAGTTAATGGTATCATAGGCTTTGCTTATGACCAATTTAAAAATGACATTTCCTCCTCTACAATTACTGTCAAGATCTAGCAGGAGTTCCTGTGCAAGAAGGATGTTTTCAGTAATATTCCTCCCTTTAATAAAGGCCACTTGGTTGTCACTAATGAGATGTTGAAGGTGGGGTTGCAGCCTAAACACATTGATCTTGCTGATTATTTTGGAGATCACATTAGTTAGGCTGATTAGCCTATAATCCCCCCAAGTTTTCCTATTTTGGTTTTTAGGTATCAGAGTGATGGTGGAGGCACTGAAATATTTATGAGGGTACACACCAAGAAAAAAATTTTGGACAGCAAGTATAATATCTTGTTTAGTCCTATCCCATGAGGCTTTATAAAAGGTAGATGTGTAGCCATCAAGTCCAGCAGTTTTGAGGCCATCAATAGAATCTAAGGCTTGTTTAATATCATCTTCCAAAGGGGTACTGTTGAGATTTAAATTTTGAACATAGTGCTGACAGCCAGAGAACATCTCATTTTCAATAGGATTTCTGAAATCCAGTTCATTAGTGGACAACTTATGGAAATGTTGGACTGCATCATCAGCTATTTCACCAGCATTGCTTAACTTCCTGCCATTGAGGTTGTTTATGTTTAAAATCATGTTACACTTCCTTCTATCGTTGATACAAGCATAATAGTATCTAGTGTTTCTGTCCCCATCAGTAAATTTAGTGACAACAGCTTTCTGTTGTAAGAAACATTCATGGTATCTGATTTGTGCAAGCAGTCTCTCATTAGCATGGTGAACATCATATTCAAAGTTCCTCCCCATTAGTAGTCCTTCCTCCAAGTTATGGACTTCATTTTGGATGGCCTCCAACTGTTCATTCACATTACCAAATCTTTCCCAATTCCATTTTTTCAGATGAGAGGCTAAGTTCTTCTGATTAAGCCATAGTCTGATCCAGGGGTCAGCATGCAAGTTGGAATTCCAGCTATTATCCACTACCTTAATGAAGTCAGGGTGAAGAGTCCACATATTCTGAAATCTAAAAGGTGTATGTGTTGGTCTAGCAGTACTCTGAATGGAACAAAGGGGAGGTCTGTGATCAGATCCAGCCATTGCAAGATGAGTGACAGCAGAGAAAGGGAAGGTTTGAAACCAAAAGGAGTTGCCCAGCAGTCTATCCAATATTTCCCATGAAGTGCCTCTTCTCCAAGTGAACTTAGGACCTTGAAATCCTAGATCAAACAGTCCAGCATCACTGATGAAATTGTTGAATTTGGATATTGGGGAGAGTAAAGGGGCTTTACCCCCTCTTTTTTCAGATGGAGAGGTGATGCAATTGAAATCACCCCCCAAAATCCAAAAAGAGTTCATATTTGGCCCCAAAGTCATTAGCTTATGCTACAAATCTTGCTGGTATCTGGGAAGGCTGCTAGCATAGATGAAAGATGCAAATCCCACCTGTGCTCCAATAGCAAATTGAACATGAAGAAACTGATGATGGTTAACAAGTAAGCTGCACTTTATTTCAGGTCTGACAAATAGCCAGATTTTATTAGTGGAATTAGCATAAAAAGTAAACTTTGAAAACTTGTTGATGATGTTATGAGGATATTTGGTGACCATAGGTTCAAGAATTGCAAAGCACCAAATCTTGTGAAGTTTGATGAGATGTCTTAATCTCAAAAGAGAAGAGGGGTGAGCCACACCTCTAATGTTCCAACACAATATATTAATCATGGGAGCCTTAGCATTCCAAAGAGAAATACTAATCACTGATAGGAGAAAATTGAATAGAAGGTTGGGATCTGGACCTGGTTCTACCTCTATTATAAATAGAGGTAGAACCAGAATGAGTCTTAGCCTTCCCATCCTTCATAGGAGAGTTTGTTCCTTGTAGCAGTTGCTGCACCTCAGATGTTTGCTTTTTCTTTTTCCTGGTTTTCTGAATTTGCCAATCTTCTTCCATGGCCTGTTGCAAATGTATGATATCAGCCTTAGCAAGGCTAGGAGTAACCTCAATAATATTGGAGCTTTTCATCCCATTCTTTTTGCTTGTTTTCTAACTTTTCCTTTCAGCTTCCAAAGCCTGCTGCATATCAGCAACAACAGCTTCATAAGTATCATCCTCAATGGACAAAGGATTTTCTGGAACACACTTCCCTTTTTCAGTAGGTGTTGGGGGAGGGGTGATAATTCTAACTTCATTAGGTTCTACCCTCACCACACAACCTGGAGAAGATTCCAAGTTCTTGTGGGGTTCAGATAGTTCCTCTAATGGATCTTCAAGGGGGAAAGAAGAAGGAGGAATAGTGATCCAATCAGAAGGAGTTTTACTGTTTTGCCTAGTCTCCCTGTGTTTAACAGTGGTGGTAAGATTGTATTGTCCCTGATTAGAAACCTGACTAGCTACCCTTAGATTCATAGATAGTTTTTTTGTAGGGGG
>NEWO01000066.1:1199924-1292541 GCA_003013225.1 Phalaenopsis aphrodite
CCACCTCCCCCTGGCCGGCCGGCCAGCCTAGTGGTCGGAAAAGCCCAAAGCTGAGAGCCACTCTCATGGCACCTCACCCAAATCAAATATAGAGGCCAGCTCATCCAAATCAAACTATGGAGCTCCTCTGCCCTCCACCTAAGCACCACAATGCACCTAAACTTATGCCCTGAGAGCCACCCCATGACCTTTTTTATAAGAACTCACCTCCCACGGCCATGGGAGGTGTGCTGAAAATTTCTCATAAAGGCCTCTCCAAACTTCACACAGACCTTCCCTAAGATGCCCTTAGTGCATTCCAACCATTTTCCCTCACCCATTCCCATTGCACGAGCTCAATTTTGAGCTTGAAACCCTGCCGGAAACCAGGACAGAACCCAATACACCTCCACACTCCACTAAACTTCAATTGCTTGTGCCCACACTTTAACAAGAGTGAAAGAAGCCAGAGCCCCATCTAATCCCCCTCCCACAGAGCCTCTACCATAGCTCTAGACCAGCACCTTAAATCGAGCTTGGTCAAATTCATACCTAGACTTTACCATCAAGACTAGGGACTCAATCCTTAGTCTCCTTAGACACCAACGAATGTGCTGAGCACCTCTGATCGAAGCCTCCCTTCTCAGAGAAAAGGTATAAAACTCCTCCCCCTCCCGAGCTTATTTTGATTCTTCAGTTACTTAAGCTTGATTTCATGGTACCTTAGCTGTATGGATGTGTTCGTCTCACTTAGACGAGTCCATAAGATCAAATTCGAGGTGATTTAGTTGAGTCTAGGACAAAATATTAATGTTTTAGTATGGAAGGGCATGTGATTATTCTATCGGGGATGATGACGGGGAGTCGTTCGATCAAGTGTGTATCAAATGGATGGGGGGATCGAGCCGGACGGCGCTTTAAGACATGTATAGCTGGCCGAGAAAGCAAGCTACATGGACGACGACGTCCAACCAGAGCGCGCTACACATGCTTTCGGAGCTGTTGTAGGTTGAGGTGGCACGCGCGATTTAAATAGAAAAATAGGGGTATTTTCTTATTTATTTAATCCCCAAAACTTCAAAAATACATAACTTTGTGTAGAAAAATCACAAAAATAAAATAAAAATGTCGGCTTGCTTAGTGAACAGAGGAGAATAATGTGGAATATTTTTCAAGTCCATTTGATGCATAAAATATTTTTATTTAATTAAATACTATTTGGAATCATTTGATTCTCCATGCATTCTGACACATCACCTTGGCTTGAAATTTTGACATGTTATAGCCTCTGTAGGGGGGAACATTCTCTGATTTTTCCAAAGTAAGATGAGGTCCCTATATAGAGATCCATATTTTTCAATTTATTTCACATTATTTACTTAAAGTAATTATGGAAATTTGCATATTGGTTATGAAATCCTAAGAAAATTTTAGAAGGTGCACTATGACCAGAGAAACCTTTGGAAATAATTTCATGGGTCAAGTCATTTAAAACATTCTTAAATTTTTCAAATACCAAATCACTAAGATGATTAATTTTGAAAAATATAAACATTTAAATGACTTGATTTTTTATCTCCACTCTAGTTTATGATCCAGAGGACTCATCATAAAAGTTTCGAAATATTTTGAGGTCATTTAATAACTTAAATTTATTTTTAAAGATAAATTCCACTCTTAATACTTAAATGATTTTTTTTTAAAAAAAATCAAAATATAACTCGAAAAATTATGAATCTTAGTTTTTTGAGTTCTCTGTGATCAAGGGTATTTTCTAAAAATAAAATGGTATTTAAAATAAAAACTTGATTTTTAGACTATTCTAAATATTTAAATAATTAAAAATTCATAAAAATCACAAAAAATGATAAAAATCATGGAAATGTTCCAAATTGTTTCCTAATTACTTAGAAATAATTAGAATATTTTTCCTGATTTTCTAAATAAAGATATTGAATTTCAAAGCTTAAAAAATAATTTTTAAAAGGCTAAAAATGAGTTTTTACTAAAATAATCCCAACAAATCAAGGAAAAAATCAAAAAAATATAAACTTTGCTCTTCTGAGTTCTCTGACCTTAGGAAGATTTTTCAAAAATATAAAACTTAATTTTCACCACTTAAAATATTTTATTTTTATTAAATAGCCCAGAAATTAAAATAATTATAGTAAATCACAAAGAATTCAAACAATTGTGAAATTTGTTACAGAGGCTCCTCTAAGCTATTCCTACCTCCAGGAAAAATTTCAAGGGATTAAAACTTACCTTGGTGAAGTTAAGAATTTCTTTGAAAAATCCTATTTTTGCATTAAAATAATTATATAAATTAAATTAAATTTTGAAAAAACATATTTTCTCCTCTGATGTCTTAATGGACCCATGAATGAGGCAGGATAAAATTTCAAAGTCATTTGAATTGAATTTATCAAATTATGATGCATTTGAGCCTTATGACCAAATGTGTAATTTTGGAAATCTTGCCTTAATTAACATTTAGGCTTAATTCAAGGTGGGGGATGGGTAACCTCTAATATTAATCAATTCACTTGATGTTTGAAACACAAAGGGGTTAATTGGTAGAAACTAATCTCACTTTCTAAATTAAGATTAATAAATTTCTAAATTATTAAAATTTGGAAGTTTATTAAAATTAAATGATCCTGGACTTAGGGGTATGACTTTTGAAGTCAATAATTAATCAATTTTATATCCCTATATTGATATTCAAATAAAATTCAAATCATGAATCATGACCACTTAAAACTTAACCTTTTTAAAACTAATTAAGACACTCATCTAGGTCTTAAGGGCTTAGTGGTACTTAAGCTAAATCAAAATTGACTAAATGAGGATTAGAGAAATAAACATAATTAAATCAAACATCCTTGACACACCACTAAGCCCAATTAGGATTAAAATTTGGCTAAGTGTTCAAATTACACTAACTTGCCCCTTCATGGGTTTTCACCCACATAATTTTCAAAATTGAATGATAAGTGATAATTACCATATTCTTAGGGATAGTTGGGACATCAATGTTCACTGAGCAATAAGGGTATTTACAGGATGAACCATTAAGCAACATAATGAGTTTAAATGGACTCAAGGCTTTTAACTATTCATGAGAGAGAGGCATAGACCTGCTTCCGTCTCCTAACTTGTTGGATACCTCAGAGGCCTATTAAACTTAATATTTCTCGCTTAATGGAATCATCCTTAATTAAACTTTTAAGGTCTCAACATGATACAACATAGAGTTAGGAAACCCCTCAGAACTCTACTTTTCCTGCTTTTCATAAATGCCCTCACATGCAATTTCAAGTTTCAGGTGGTGGAACGAGAAGACTCGCCAGGTACACTTTTACAGTTTTCAGCTTGTCTTTTTGTACTTTCATGTTGTACTTCTATACCCGCAAATTTGCATGCTAAACAACGATATCACCCTACATATAAATTAAAACCATCAGGATAGCCACAAAACCATAACCATAACTAAAACTAAAATCAACCAAGATAAAATTCACCGCCACAACATTCAAAATATAAAATAACTCAAAATTTAATCACAAACATCACATAAAACTACAATTACAACTAAATTAAGACGTCTCTATCGGATGATCGGGAATCCCTCGGAGGAGGTAACCTACGGTTGCTAACGAGGCTTCCCACGGTTTAAATAAAATTATGGAACACATTAAGTTGGGTTTGATAAGTTCATTTGTAGTAAGTGAATCAAATAGAAAATAGTGATGCCGGGACGAGGGAACCATAGGATCCTAACCGTTATCGCTCTAATTAACATTAATATGCCCTCATAAAATTTAAAGAACTTCAACCATAGGGTCACCTGATTTGATATTATAACTTGACACATTAGATAACTCAAACTCGTCGCGGAAGGAGCTTGGAGCTAGCATGGTGGACAGTATGACCATTTTCAACAGCAAAACTTGTCTTCCCCAGCTAAACCAATCTTTCTTCCTTAAACTTAAACAACAAAGCCATAGGACTTTGAGGTCGCTTGCTTGTGCAACGTAAATCCTCACCTTATCTTTAGGCCTTTACTTAGCCCTGCTATACAATATGAGCTCTAACTCATCTTAGGATTCCGAGGTTGTCGTTTGTCACAACCTAAATCCTCACATCGTCCAGGCTATTTTTGTGATCATTTCACACGAATGTAAGCCCTAACTAATAAAATTGGCAGGATGAAACACCTAAATATTTCTCCTCAAAACTAAAGCCAAACATTAGGATAACTTGGGAAGCCACTGAGGTTCCCTAGTCGTTCCTTTGGATTCTACAATAAAATGTTCCAAATTTGAATCAATCGCCTTTCACACCTCTGCATCTGATTTCGTTGAAGAGTCCTACCCTTTGAAGTTCCTTGAAGATAATATTTCTTGATTTTTATCGAGAGTTTTCTTAGGTGGCTTTGTCATTTAAGATGTAATTAACTATAAGGGCTTGCCCTTATAGGAAGCATGTCCGAACCAAGCTTAATATAAACCCTATTTAATCCTTTATATTAAATAGGGGAACTTGTCGGCAAATACAAAGGTTTTGCAGACCAAACGGACGTCATACTTTTCCTAGTTTATTTGAATGAGCCTCATCCTCAATTCTTGTGTTTATCCTTTGGGATAGATTCAAGATTTCAGGTACAATGCTCCTTCATTTTAAACTATGAAAAATATGAGGTCAGTTTGATTTCATACTTCAACGTCCTTCCAAAGAGGGCGACGGGATTTCAATTCCAGTGACCGACAGCTTCTTATGGGCAACCCCACAAACCCAACCCGAAATAATCATCGACAGGTCTGTGGAGACAAGAGGAGCAATAGAGCTTTTAGGTGTTTCCAGCATATCATTCAAATTCCTAGTAGGAGGGGGGTCTACACCAATTAAGCCTTCTGGGGAAATAGGTTGGGTGTGCCTTTCCTGATTTGCCACTGTCTTCTTTGGAGGAGGGTGGAGCCTAAAGCATCTATCTTTGGTGTGGCCAAACATCCTGCAGTGATGGCAATGGTATGGCTTCTGTTCAAGCTTCACTGATTGCCAGAAACCCTCCCTGTCATTACCAATCCAAATTCTATTGATTTCAGGGAGAGTAACATCTCTCTCAATGAGAATTCTGGCTAGGGCAGGTCTGGCCTTATTGTAGGTAGGAGCATCCACTTTCATAGGTCTCCCTATAGCACATGTTATATTGAACAATGCATTAAGATTGAAGTACTGGATTAGAAGGCCAGGTAGTTTAAACCCTAGAGGAACTATAGGAGGTTCCTTACTAGGGTCAAAATAAGGATCCCATCTCAGAATTTTCATTGTGGTACCTCCAATTTAGATGGCTTGCTTTGCAAAGATTCTAGTATAGTCTTCCTCTCCAGAGAGTTGTATAAGTAGGTGTCTTCCATCAAGAATTCTAATTTGCCAATCACCATTAAATTTCAGAGATTCAAAGTAGTTTCTAACTAAGTCCATCTTAGGGTGGCCAACAAGAAATTTCCCCACCAAGGTAAATTTAACTTGGTCATTGAGATTAATAATTTCTTGAGGTGAGAAATAGACAGCAGGTTCTCCATCCTTGGCACCAGAGGGGTGAATGCAAGGGTTGTTGCCCTTTCCTGCTGCAGTGTCATGAAATTTCTGTGGGAATATTAAATGTTCAGGATCATTGAGGGAGGCAGTAAATTTGCCAACCACAACAACATAAGTAACTTTTGCTCATTGAACATCAGTGTCTAAGTTGATAGGAGTAGCCATACTCCCAAGAACACTGACCAGGGAACAAAGAGCTATGGAACCAAAGAAAAGTAGGACCAAATTCAAGCAGAACAAGTCCACCTGTTAGCAACCTCTAACACAACAATGCCAAACACAAGGAAAGGGAGGGAGGCCGCCACAAAAGCAAACGAGTACCAAAAAATAACAGATAAAGCAAAAGAAAAAAGGAATGATAACATAAAACAGATACTCTCCACTGGAACAGTAAAAAGCCACCAGCCAGGAAAAACCAATGAAACAGTAAAAGAACCACAACAGCCTAAGAAAGGAGTGATGGAGATAAACTTCAAAGTGTAGGAGGAGGAGAAAAAAGCACCTTGAAGAAAGAAATAGCCAGACCTCCCCCAGGAACACCTCCAGCAGCTCACCATGCTACCAGAAACCCTAGCAGAGCACTTCCCTCCTCAGCCGCCATCATTATGATTTATACATATATATATATATATATATATATATATATATATATATATATATATATATTTATTTTAGTAGACTATGTAATAAAATGGTTTCAAGCAATACCTTTACCTTGATGTCATGCCTGGAGTGTTTCAATATTTTTAATTAAAAATATATTTACAAGATATAGAATGACCAGAGTAGTAATTATTAATGGAGAATGTCATTTTAGGAATAAAATATTTAAAAAATTGGCTTAAATGTATGATGTTATAAATAACATTTTAACTTCTTATCATCCCCACACTAGTGGTCTAGCAAAAATATCTAATCGTGATATTATAAGAATTATGGAAAAAATTGTAAATTCTAATGAAATGGATTATTCTACTAGATTAAATATTGCATTATATGATAATAAGATAGCTTTTAAAACACATATAGGTATGTCCCCATGTAGATTAATTTTTGGAAAGATATGTCAATTACCAGTATAGTTGGAGCATAAAGCTTATTGTGCTATTAAGGAGTTTAATTTTAATTTAAAAGTTGCTGGTGAGAAAATATTATTGCAATTGAATGAGCTTGAAGAAGTTAGGAATAAATCTTTTGATAATGCTAGGATATATAAAGAGAAAATGAAAGAATGACATGATCAGAAGATAATTAAATAATAATTTCATCCTGGACAAGAAGTTATACTAAATAATAGAAGATTGAAATTATTCCTTGACAAACTTAAGTCTAAGTGGTCAAGGCCATTCACTGTTGTAAATGTTTACCCCTTTGAAGTTATTAATATTGAAGATACAAAAATTGGAAAGATATTTAAAGTAAATCACCACAAACTGAAACCATATTTTGATGCTCAAAGGACAAATTTTAAAGAGATTATAATGTTGGGTCACTCAGTGTAAAGACTGGGAATGTTGGGCTGACAACATTAAACCAAATGTTTTATGGGAGGAAACCCATAGTTATCTTTATTAATTATGAAAATCTATTTTTATAAGTTATATTATATATATTTCTATTTAGGCTCTCTTTAAGAATTTTGTGAACTTGGGAAATTCACATATTAAAAAAATAAATTAAAACATCTTTAATTATTGACATTTATGGAAGATTTGAGAGCTATTTGGACCATAAGGAAAACGATAGAATGTTCTGTTTTGGCACTAGAGGCACTAGAATTGGCGCAAGATGCACCAGTTTATAAAGAATGGTGCCAGAGGCGCCACAATTATCAAGTTGGTTCGGAAGATTCTAAATGCAATTTTTGGCAGATTTGGATGGATTTTCTTCTAATTAACTCCCAAAATATGAATTTTGGAGTTATTTAAATCAGCAAAATGAAGGAGGACTCACCATTTTTGAATCCCATGTCTTCTAAATTTATAGGAACATCTAGATATGGAATTTTCAATAGAAGAAAGTGTCGGTCGCAAAATTGGAAATTGTTGGTTGCCAAAATGGATATCCCGACACCCGGATTAATTTTATGTATGTATATATAATTTTAAAAAGTAACAATTTAGATTTTAAAAATACAAGATCAAACTGATCTCATATTCTTAGTAATATAAATAAACAAGACTAATACTGCAAGTAATGCATCTATCTCGAAAGGTAGACACACCACTTACTGGTAGGGCTCGATTAAATAAACTAAAAAATTGTGACATCCTTTTTAAGACTACAAAAAATTATTTTTATGCTGACCAAATAGTTCCTCTATTTAGAATAAAAAAGTAAATAGTGTTTATAATAAGTTGTGCTCTTAAAAGTTTTTTATAAGTGCAAATCCTTATAGTTAGTTACATCTTAGATAACCAAAATTACCTAAGAAAAATCTCAATAGAAATTGGGGATTATTGTCTTCAAGAATTTCAACGGGTAGGACTTTTCAAAAGATCGGACACGGAGGAGTGAAATAGAGATGACTCAACTTTGGAACATTTTATTTTAGACTCCAAACGAAGAAGAACCAGGGGTTGTTATGGAACTTGAGGAAAACCTTAGTGACTTCCCAAGCTATCCTGTGATTTAGCTTCAATTTGAAGAAGAAAATTATTGAATATTTCATCCTGTCAATTTTATTAATTATGGCTCACATTTATGCAAGACGATCGCAAAAATATCCTAGATAATGTGAGGATTTAGGTTGTGACAAATGACAACCTCAGAATCCTAAAAATAAGTTAGGGCTTAAATTGCAAAATATGGTAGTGGAAAGGCCAAAAGTGAGATTTATTGATTTATGTCGCACTAGGCAGACAACCTCAAAATCCTATGACTTATGTTGCTTAAATTTCTAAAGGAAGATATGCTGTTGTAGATCCTCATGCTGTTGTAGATGCTCGTGCTGTTGCAGATCCTTGTGTTGTTGTAGATTGATGCCTATGGAGTTAGCTCCAAGCTCCTCGACAAAGTAGCAGTCCTAAAGCCTAATGTTCAATTGTTGAAATTACAGGTTTAAAGTTCAATCATTATTGTGGGGGAGGGGGGGTTAAAGATAAGTAATGTGCACAACCAGACCGTTATAATACTTTGCAACGAAAGTAAATTACAGAAAGTAAAATGATAGAAATTAATTAACACTTATAAAAGCGTATTTGACATCTTCTCGGCATTCCAGCTGAAAGATTAGCTTTTGCAACATGTATAAACTTTTGTAGGAAATTTAAAGAGATTGAAAGAGTAGATGAAGGTGTGTCTAATAGGCTCCAAACTATGACTTATTGAGTCTCAAAAAATCTTACTGATTGATTTGAGAACAAAATATAACAAATTAAATTTGTCCTTCAATATGCTCAAGCGGTTCTAAAATGTTCAGGGAATGACCCTGAACTGCTTTAAAGTTTTCTTGAATTATTTCATGTTCACTTGAATTTATCATAGTATTCCATTAATCATCCAACTACAAATTAAGAAGGTTAACCCCGTTACTCGGTGACCGTGACATTTCAATTATCTCAAGGATAAGGTATCTAATTAATTAGTTAATATTTCATTTAAGAGTTATGCAGGTGAATGCCCCTAAGGGAAGATTAATTCATTAAAGGTTTTGTTCCCACCATTAAAGTTGAGTATGTATTATTTAGAGGTGTTTATCATCAATGATGTTGTTTTTCTAAATCCCATCAAAGAAGTTTAAAGATCAAGCCTAGATCACTACCAAGCCCTTAACAATCTCAATGGGAAAATGTGCAATTAATAGAATTTTAATTTAGGTGAAACATTTCGTTATTGAAAGATCATATCATCATCAATAGTGGACTTAAAAAAGCAAACTATCATCCTCGTAGCCTAAGCCCACCACTTCAGAATCATCTGATTTTGATTAACTTCCAAATCCCGATAATTTAGAAAATTTAATTTTCTTCTTCTTATGGAAAGGTGGAAAATTAGTTCCTACCTTTTATCCCATCATGTTTCAAACATCCATGAATATTCATTAAGATCAAAATTACCAATTTTTCTATTTAATTGATCCTAATTTTTGGTTAAGGCACATGAATCTAAAATGACCATTTTACCTTGAGGCTCTCCACTTGATAACACATTAAGCATAATTCAAATGACTTTGAAAATTTAAGAGTACCCTGTCCATGAAGCAATTAAAATATCAAAGAAGAAAATGTGGATTTCAAAGTTTTATTTAAATAATTATTTTTAACTTAAAAAATAGGATTTTTCAATATTAGTTTATTTAATCAATAAATTTTTTTTTTTAGTTTATGGGAAAAATATTAAAGATTCACCTAAATGAGAGAAACACTTAGGTAAAATTTAATGTTTTTTTTAAATTAAATTTTAATTATTATAATTATAATAATGAAAAATTGGGCAAATGCATTTTTTTCCTTTTAAAATTTATATTTAACTTAGAAAAAATACGACAAACATTCTAATGAGTCCCAAATGATCAAGAAACAACTAGACACATTTTGAAATAATTTTGTATTATTTGAATTTTCAATGTTTTTTAATTCAAAATTTAGTTCAAAAATGAAGTATTTTATCCAAAATAATTTTTATTTTTCCTAAGTGCCCCTTGTCTCATGGAACTCAAAAAACTACATTTCATAATTTTTGTAAGTGTATTTAGTTTAATATAATTACTTTTCTACAAAATACAATTTTTCTCATAAAATCAATTTTAGCGCTCAAACATAATCAAGTAATTTTCAAATTTTTAGAGTGAGTCAAAAATATTTTTTCTACACAATGTGGAATTGATTGTATTTATTTTTATTAGTATTTAATTTAAATAAATTAATACAATTTATAAATATTTAACTAAATATAAAATGCACAAAATTATTCGAACTATCATGATATTTTTCCTAAGCTCCTTTGTCCATAGAGATCAAACTAAAATTTATCCAATAAATTTCCAAATGATATTTTAATTTATAGAGTTAATTTAAGCCAAAAAAGTCATCTAGCCTTGAAAATTAGGGTTACAAGCACAACTCCCTGGCCTTGGAAAAATCAAAGAACATCTCTTCTATCATGATGAAGAAGACCTAAAAATCCCAAGCTATGGTTGGCAATGTTTAGTCATAATGAAATTAAAGTACCATAGTGTCCATTTAATTAATTGAAAATGAAAGAGTCAATAAATAATTTTTATTTTTGGTCCACATGATACACCAATAACATATGCATTTTAGACCCATATTTTATACACATTTTTGGTAATTTTGCAGGTTGTTGATTTTTAGGACATGGAATAAAAAGAAAGCAAAAAGGAAGAAAAATTTTGAAATAATTTTGTATTATTGGAATAGTTAATTATTTTTAATTCAAAATTTAGTTGAAAAATGAAGTATTTTATCCAAAATAATTTTTATTTTTCCTAAGTGCCCCATATCTCAGGGAACTAAAAAAACTACTTTTCATAATTTTCCTAAGTTTATTTAGTATAATATAATTATTTTTGTACAAAAATACAATTTTTCTCATAGAATCAATTTTAGTGCTCAAACATAACCAAATAATTTTCAAATTTTTACACTGAGTCACAATGATTTTTCTAGATAATGTGGAATTGATTTTATTAATTTTTATTAGTACTTAATTTAAGTGAATTAATATAAGTTATAAATATTTAATTAATTATAAAAGTCCACAAAATTTTTCAAACTACCATGATATTTTTCCTAAGCTCAGTTGTTCATAGAGAACCTACTAAAATTTATCCAATAATTTTTCAACTGATATTTTAATTTATATAATTAATTTAAGCCAAAATAGTCATCTAATCATGAAAATCAGCTTTACAAGCACAGAGATGCTCCCTGACCTTAGAAAAATCAGAGAACATCTCCTTTATCATGAGGAACAAGACCTAAAAATCCAAAGCTATGGCGAGCAATATTTAGTCATATTGAATTAAAATATCACAGAGTCCATTAAATTAATTAGAAATCAAAGAGTGAACAAATAATTTTTATTTTGGGTCCCCATGATAAAACAAAAATGTATGCATTTTACACACATATTTTATACTCATTTTTTTGGTAATATTGCACTTTAAAGGAAGGTATTTTTCATGTTTTATTTCAAGTTGTTAATTTTTTGGACTTGGAGCAAGAAGGAAGTAAAAAAGAAGAAATTTGGAGTCAAAACAAACTTTTTAAAATATTTTTCAACGTCGATGGTGCCGTTTGACAGAGAGTATGGATTATATTCACCGGCCACTGGCGCCGAAGTCGCCAGAATGGGCACCGACGGCACAAGTGTTGGTGCATACCCTGTTTCAGAAAATTCAATGAATCTGGATGCTTTTTGAAGAGTTTTTGGATGCACCTATTGGAAAATTAACCTTAGGCTCTACTTAGAGCAGAAATTGATAAAAAAAGAATCCTTTCGCTTCTTTCGCGCTCCTCCGCTCATACTTGGTCTCTCTTTGCATCTCTTCGCCCTCTTTCGTGCCACTTTGCATCCTTCCACGTCATTCCACACCATTAGTCAATTATTTTCTTTATATTTTTGACTTTTTTGATGAGTTTAAGTGTGAAATCTTCTCTTAGAGTGTTGGAGGGGGAGCAAAGTGAGAGATTTCTTCTTCCGACATTTCCTAAGAGAGGCTACAAGGGATTTACATTAAGAAAGAGTTTCAGATATATGTTGTTTGTTTATTATTGTTGTATGATCTTTCATTTGTATATAAAATTTGTATTTTTTTGTTTCTTTCTCATGAAGTCTGAGTAGTTTCCTTTATCTTTTCCCCTAGTCTGAGATATGGTGAAATGAATAGACAATTTGGATGTGCTAATGTTAAAATTTAAAATAAATTGTGATGGTTTTTGAACTTTGCTCTTAATTTACTTTTCAATCTGGTCAAGAGAATTGTTAAAATTTTGTGAAACATGCAATCCGGGAAATGGAGTATGAATTTTATAACAGAGTGAGAATCACATTTAATACCATGAAGGAGTGTTTCATTCATGGAATTGAGTGCAATTAAATAGGCAAATATACATTGTTGGGTGTAGAATTGGAGATTTTTAGGGTGACAGACTAAAACCCCCAATTTGATCTTAGTGCTTAAGAACTAAAACAAGAGTTAGCCTTCTGAAGAAGGGATGTGGGAGCTCTATAGTGGGAGCAAGTATCCTCTTAACCTAGTCACGGATTTAGGGACTAAACCTTAGATTAGGCAATGATTTTCTATAACACTGAATCAGGTAGAGAATTAAATTTGCTCCTTTTTGGAACAATACATATTAAACCATTTATCTCATCTCATTTCACTAATAACTCATTGTAGTGGGAAAGATTCTTTTTCATATTTGAAAACTTCATCACAAAAACATAGTTTAGTAGTTACAGTTTTAAACTTTCCATTTAAATCTTGCTAGAAATTAATAATTTAGTTTTTATAGTATTTCATAAATTCAAAATTAGTGACAATAATTTCATTTCATTTCTGTGAATTTTCTAGTTAATTTATAATTTCAATTCTAAACCTCCCTCGTGGGATTGATATTTGGGACTTAAATAGAAAGTCTTATATTACTTGATAACGATACGTATACTTGCGTCCAATCCTAACATTAAGTGCTTAACATTATTATTCATAAAAGACCACATCAAGTTTTTGTCACCGTTGCAAAGTAGAGTCAACTATATAAATTTTACAAAACTATATTTTTTTGGGATCAAGTTTTTGGCGCCGTTGTTGGAGAGGTAACAGTAAATTTGTTAGATTTGGTAAACTAGGAAATTTAGAAGTAAAATATAAATATATATAACTCTCAGCATCCCAAATCTACAAAATATGTTCATTTTCAAAAATTTTGCAACACGTTGGACATCACATCGAGGTAAAGCAATAACTTCTATCCATTTGGATACATAGTCCATTGCTAACAAAATATATATATATTCAAAAGATGCTATAAATGGTCCCATGAAATTTAATCCCCAAACATCAAATATTTCAACTTCTAACATATAATTGAGGGGCATCTCATTTCTGCAAGAAATATTGCATACACGTTGACATCTATCACAAGTTTTGATGTAAGCAATAACATCTCTAAAAATCGTAGGCCAATAGAATCCATATTGTAAAATTTTTTATTATGATTTATCAACACCAAAATGTCCCCCAAAATCAAAACTATGATATTTTTGGATAATTTCATAAGTTTCTTCTAATAATCCTTTCCTTGTTTATATGTTAATGGGTCATCCCAAAATAAGTCTTTGCTTCAGAAATAAATTTCTTCTTCTACTGGTATGTCATTCCGTAGGGTATAACATCTCTAACAAGAAAGTTGACAATGTCCGCATATCACGGAACACACCACTCATTGATAGTGAACATTTTTTCATCGGGAAAATATTTATTAATTTCTTTTCTAAACATAGTGGTTTTTCTAATTCAAGGTTGGACAAATGACCAAGAGTTTGATTTTTAGTCCCCTTTCGATCTACTATTATAAAATCAAATTCTTGCAAATGATGAATCCATCTTATAATTCTTGGTTTAGCATCCTTCTTTTTCATTCAGTACCTAATAGCAGAATAATCTATATGCACTACACAATGATTTCCAATTAACTGTGATCTAAATTTATTAAAAGCATAAACTATTGCTAATAACTCTTTTTCAGTTGTTATACAATTAATTTGAGTTTCATTAGGAGTTTTACTAGCATAGTAAATTACTTCGAAAATTTTATCATATCTTTGTTCTAAAACAGCTCTGATAGCATAATCACTCGCATCACACATCATTTCAAAAAATTTTCTAAAAAATGGTGAAAATATAATTGGTGCAGTGATTAATTTTTCTTTTAATAACTTAAAAGTTTTTAAGCAACCTTCACCAAAATTGAAAATTGTATCTTTCTTCAGTAAATTGCATAAAGGCTTAGTAATCTTTGAGAAGTCTTTAATATATTGCTTGTAAAATCCGGCATGTCCTAAAAAACTCCTCATTCCCCTTACATTTGTTGGATAAGGTAATTAGCAATCTCTTAAATTTTAGCAAGATCTACTTCCATATCATTCTCTGATATTTTATGTCCAAATACAATTCTTCCTACTACCATAAAATGATATTTTTCCCAATTAAGGACCAAATTTGTTTCTTCACAACACTTAAGAACTTTAGATAAATGTTCCAGGCATGAGTTAAATGATGTTCCAAACACTAAAAAGTCATTCATAAAGATTTTAATGCCTTTTACAATTAAATCACAAAAAATTGCCATCATACATCTTTGAAATGTAGGAGGGGCATTACATAAACCAAAGATCATTCTTCTAAAAGCAAAAGTACCACAAGGGGTTGTAAAAGTTTTTTTCTCTTGATCCTGTGGAGTTATTTGAATTTGGAGATAACGGGTATATCCATCCAGAAAATAAAAGTATTTATGCCTAGCTAGTCTATCCAGCATTTGATCTAGAAAGGGTAGTGAAAAATGATCTTTCCTAATTGCAAGATTTAATTTCATATAATCAACGCATATTCACCACACTTTAACTTGTCTAGTAGGTGTTAATTCATTATGTTTATTCACAGTCATAGTTACTCTTCTTTCCTTAGGAACACAATGAATTGGACTAACCCATGCACTATCTGAAATAGGGTATATAATTTCAGCATCTAACCACTTTAAAATTTCTTTCTTTATGACTTCTTTCATAACAGGATTCAATCTCCTTTGAGGATCAGCACTAGGTTTGCAGTTCTCTTCCATATGAATTTTATGCATAGAAATTGAAGGAGAGATTCCTTTAATATCAGCAATTGTCCATCCAATGACTTTCTTAAAACTTTTTAATATTTTCATCAATCTTTCTTCTTCGTCCATCGTTTACTTTGAGAAAATTATAACTGGTAACGTAGAGGAATCTCCTGAAAAGACATATTTTAAATGATTAGGAAGTAACTTCAACTCATGTTCTGGAGTGATATATCGTTGTCTATCATGTCCAAATTTTCAAAACTTTCTCGAACATAATTTGAATCTTCCTTAAAAAGATCTTCACAATGATCTAATTCTTCTTATTGCTCATGTTCCAAATCTTTTTCTTCAGAAATTAATTCATAAGTAGTTTTGAAATGGCATTCACTCAGATGTCTTATAACATCCATTCTATAACATTCATCATCTTTACCTTTTGCAGAATATTTCATTGATCTTGAAATGTTGAAAGCAACAGTTTGATCATTGATGCGCATTGTTAATTACTCTTCTTGCACATCTATCATTGCTCTTCCTATGGTGGGGAAATGTCTCCCCAGAATGATAGATATTCTTTTATCTTCCTCCATATCTAGCACAATGAAATCAATAGGAAAGATAAATTGATCCTCTTTTTCATTAGGACCTCTTCTATAACTCCTTTAGAGTACGTTATTGAAAAGTCTACTAACTGTAGAGTTACAGAAGTAAGGGTTTTTTTTCCTAATCCCAATCTTTTGAATATTGATAATGACATAAGGCTAATGCTTGCACTTAAATCATATAAAGCTTTTTCATAAAATCTATCTCCTATTGCACATGAAATTGTAAAGCTATCAGGATCTTTATGCTTTTCAGGAAGCTTCTTCTGAATTGTAGCACTGTACTCCTCATTAAGTGCAACAGTAACATTACCTTCAGACTTTCTTTTCTTGTTAAGAATATTCATCATAAACTTTACATAACTTACATTTGTCTAAGGCTTCAGCAAATGGAATATTAATTGTAAGTCTCTTTAAAATCTACATAAATTTTAAAAATTTTTTATCCAACTTCTACTGACAAAGTCTGAGGAAATGGAGGTAGTGGTTTTTCTATGTTAACTTTAAGTAGAGAAATAAGTCTTTCAGAACCTTTTGGAGCATCCTCTTTTGATTCTTCAATTTCTTCTCTCTATACTTTAGTTTGTTTTTCGATCATACCTTCCAACTCTGTTCCGCTTCTAAGTTGAAGAACTTTTACTTGATCCATATTCTAGACTTTTGGATTTATTTTAGTATTACTGGGATGTGTTCTTTGGGATCTATTACTTAATGAACTTGCGATTTGTCCAAGTTGATTCTCAATATTTCTAATTGTAGCTCCTTGACTTTGTAATTGATTTCCCATTTGTAACACCACTTTTTCTATAGACAACTTGTTCTCCTTAAATTGTGTATTACTATTAAAACATTGAGGATAAGAAGATCTATAATTATTATTCCCTCGGTTGTTCCAGTTTCCAAATGAGTTTCCTTGATTGTTCCCCCATTGCTGATTATTACCACCCATGGTGTTATTCCAATTAAAGTTGGGATGATTCTTCCAACCTGGGTTATAATAATTTTAATATGGGTTATTTTGCTTATTTTTTATGACATTCAAAGTTTCTAATGATGCTTGAGAATCTACCATTTGGCCTAATGAATTCTCTTCAATCATAGAAATTGGTTGAGAAAAGTTCATTCCAAATTTGTCTAACTTCCTTGAAATTGTAGCAACTTTATTTGCTAACATAGTAATAAAATCAGATTCTTGAATATTGGCTACTTTGTTTCGATTTACCCACTTAGAAGGCCTTTGAAAATTATTGGTAGTCATTTCTTCAATTAAAGCATAAGCATCATGAAATGGTTTTAACATCAATAAACAACTAACAATGACATCGATAATAAATCTAAGAGATCCAAATAATACATTATAAAAAGTTTGATTTATTAACCAATCTGGTATAGCATAGTTTGGAAACTTTCTTAAGAGTTCTTTAAATCATTCCCATGCTTCATAATTAGATTCCCCTTCAAACTGATTAAAAGATGTAATATCATTTCTAAGCTTCGCAGTTTTTTATGGTGGAAAATATTTAACAGGGAATTTTTGTGCTAAATCACCCCAAGTTCTGTTAGATCCATGTGCTAACAAATTCAACAACCTCTTAGTTTTATCTCTCAGTGAGAAAAGAAATAACCCAAGTCTTATGACATCATCTAATACACAATCATATTTAAATGTAATGCATAACTCTAGAAAATTGGCAAGATGTAAATTTGGATCTTCAGTTGGTGATCCCCCAAACTAATTATTTGATACCATTCAGATAATACCAAGTTTAAGCTCAAATGAATTAGCCACTTTAGTCGGTGATCGCCCAAAGTGACTTAACCCGTGAGCCGTTCAGACTAAAACCTTGAGATCTCGAGCTAGACTCAACCAAATCACATGGGGTTTGTTCTTAAACCTTCATCTACTCAAGAAAAACATATCTATATGGCCTACATGGTATGAAATATAGTAAATACATATAGTGAATCAAAATGGGCTTGGATTAGGGTTGAGGTTCAATACCTTTGTTTGAGAGGGGAGGCCTCAATCAAATGGTTGTGGCAGCTTGGAATGGACCCAACAAACCTTTAGATGAAGTCCTAGGCCCTAGTGAATTGTCTAGACATTATTTTAATCGAACTCGATTTCAGGTGTTGGTCTAGAGCTATGTTAATGATTTTTTAGGATGGGGCTATTGTGGGGAATCGACTCCTCTCACTGTGGGGATGGTGTCTGCATAGTTAATTGGAGTTTGGTGGACTGTGGAGGTGTGGAGAAATCTATCATGGTTTAAGCTGAAATTTTAAGCTCAAAATTGAGCTCTCACAAGGGGAATCAGAGAGGGAAAATGGTGGGCTTGAGTGGAGGAGTTCTTGGAGAGTATGTTGAGATTTTGACATTATTTCCCCAAGGATTTAGATCATCTCCCCTTTGGTTGTGAAGGGATGTTCTTAAATAGAGAAGTTTAGGGTGGAGCTCAAGGCTTCAATTTGGGTTCAATTAATTGCTTATGTGGAGGGTTGAAATGTGTCAAAGCCAATTGAAGCTGGCTAGCTTGGATGGGTGTAATTCAATTTTAATTTGAGCAAGCTCGCTCTCATTTTTTAGGTTTCCTGGTTACTAGGGTGGCTAGCTAGAGCAGGGGAGGTGGTCAGGCTATCAGGTGAGCTAGGGGAAGATTAACTATGATTAACCCCTAATTGTTTGGTATGATGACAAGGATTTATTGGTTTAGGCCCAAAAAATGATAAAATCCATGGCTTCCATAAGGTGGGCTAAAATTTTGTTGCATGGGGCAATCTTTGTCTCCCTTACATTCATTGTTAACCCATGTAATTTTTTCCCCTTTTGGAATGAATAGGCTCTAGTTTTTCTTTTAAAAAAAGATATATAAATATTGCTAATAAAGGTTTTTTGTTAGCATTTAACAACTTACACCTCTTCCTAAAATTTGTTGCATGGGAACAATCTTTGTCTCCCTTGCATTCATTGTTAACCCATGTAATTTTTGTCCCTTTTGGAATGAATAGGCTCTAGTTTTGATTTTAAAAAAAAGATATATAAATAAACATAGGAGTTTATATAAAATATGACATAAAAACATGAAGCACCAGTTATTAAAAATATAGAGCATGTACACACATTGAATTTAACATTATAAGTTTAGGGTTAGCATTTTTATTTAATAATTATAAAATTAAATAAATGCAATATGTGGGTCTATCCTGGTCACTAGGATCTATTTGATGGTTGTGGTGTCATTACTTTGGTCACTTTGGCACGGCTTAGTCAATTTTGGTGCATGGTTTCAATTTGGGATAAATTGTCTTAAAGTTGGGTTTCGGTTAGGCTAGCCATGACATTGAAAGCAATCAATTGATCAATTTTGTATGGATGATTGTCATGAGGAGTTTATAGAAGATTTGGAGTGATTTTGAAAAGATTTTAAGTTTCAATTTTAGGGATTTTGGGCACTTGATCATATTGTGGATCTTGAGTTAGACTTAGGTTTAGGTTGGCCTAAAGTTGGGTTATATATAAATTGATAATTCAAAATGGTCTAGGGGAATGGCATGAAGAGTTCTCAATTTTAATGGGGTGCCAACTTTGTGGTTAGGGCATTCAATTTGGTTGAATTTGGGCACATGGCTAAATTGGGGCAAATTTGAGAATTTTAGATTTGGGTTGAAATTGATAGAAATTGAAGCTTGACCAAGATCAATTAAGGGTTCAATTGGGTGTGTGGATATGTTTATAAGAGTTTATGATGCATAATTGGGGCAATTGGAAAGATTTGGGGGTTCAATTGAGTTGGATTTTAGTTTTAGGCCAAATTGGGGCTCTTTAATTTGGGTTGAATTTGAACTCAAATGTGCACCAATTAGACTAAGATATGGTTTGAATTGAGTTTTATCATGATGAATTTGAATTCAAAGTTGAAATTGGGGGGAAATTGGGCTCAAATTGATGGACATTTAGGGTGAATTTGGCGAAATTGGGCCTTTAAGGGCAAGTTTGGGCTTTTGGTCAAAGTTGGTCAAATTGATCAAATTGGTTTTCATTGAAGGGTTCAAATTTGTTTTAGGGACAATTGAGATGATTTTGAGGGTTTTGGAAAAGTTTGGGCCACCAAGCGTATTTTTGTAATTTTGGCAAATTTGGTGGGTATTTCGGTAATTTTGGAAATTTTGGGATGTTTAGAGCAATTTGGATGGTTTCGAATTGTTTTAGATGATTTTTGGACAAACATGGGTATTTTGGGGGTGTTTTGGGAATTTTTGTGAAATTTGGGATTCAGGGGTATTTTGGTAAGTTGGGTAGATTTGGGGGCAAAAGGCTGTTTGGTCTTTTGGTGAAATTGGGGTGTGAACCACCCTATTTTAGCCATGGACCAGTAGAATCTCCATTTTGTTCCTCTATGTACTGGTCTTGGCTAGACCCTAACTTAGGGATAGTGAGTTTGGGGACCATCTACATGAGTCTCCCAAAAGATGAAGGGATCAAAGTCAACAAGCTTGGGTTTATGATTGTGAGTGAATGTGACTGAAAGTAAGTGTAAGCAAGTGAACTAGCTCCATACCAACACTCAGATTCAAACCTAAGGCTAAGCAGTCTTATAAGGACGCCCCTTGAGCTCCCCTATATTGACCCCACCTACCAGGTGTTAAAGGTTAGGACCAATATGTGGAACGTCAAGTTGAGCAGAAAAGTGTTTAGAATTTCTAATAGTGAGGGTTCCTTTTCTAGTCCCTTAGGAATAGTCAACGGTAAAGTCCTATGGCTAGAAACTAGGCTACTAAAGAGAAAAGAGCTAGACCTCAACCAAAAGTGAGGTCAATAGTGTGAAACTCCACGAGGATTGTGAGGAAATTGGTGCAGACCAAGATAGTCGTTCTGCACAAGCAAAGAGTTAGAAAACTCAAACTTGAGAGAAAAAACTCAACAAAACTTATCATTTTCTTTTCTTATGTCTTTATCATATTTAATTATCAAAGCACATATCAAAATTTAATTTTCATTGGTTGATTGATTTTCAAAAATATTTTAAATTTTAATATCTTGCTCTCGTTGTATTATTCTTCGTTCAGTATAATTTAGAACCAATGTATTGTTCCATAACTCTTTATCAATCAAACAGAAGGGAAATTGGACAAACAGGTTGAAAAATGAAAGAAATTTCATTAATCTGCATCAAACAGGTGTTATAGACTGAATACATGTTGAAAGCATCAAAAGAGACAACATGGTGAATACATCTGAAACATCATATGTTGAATACATATCATATATGTCGCTTTGATGTGGTATGAAAGGTGACAAAAAAAACTATCTATCTGGCCTTTACGGGATGAGCTCATGATTAAGCTAACCTACTAAGCCACACTCCAGGATAAGAATTCCTTTTACATGTACTTAAAGGTGCAATCATCTCATAGCTCATATGGGCGCAACTACTGTAATCTTGGATCTGGTCGAAACCCTTATGGCATCTTGTTATTGTCCATCCTTCTGAAAGTCACAAAAACTCTGCATTGTCATACCCTCATTATGCAGTGCTTTGTGAGTTCTGCTCCATTTCCTTTAAGAATTAGTACTAAACCCGTCGGTAGTGGAATCTCAACACATCATTTGAACTCTCCAAAGCTGAAAACTCGATTTCTTTTCCGAATAGTATATTGGTCTTGCTCATGAAAGACACCATGAAGAAGGGCCTTAAAAAAATCATGATGGTTTATATGGAGAGGAATAAAATCTCTTTCATCATATATGTTGATTATACAACTGTTTAGAATGCAATCAGCTGGTAGTATACTACATCTAACCATCCTCTTAATAATTCTCTTCATTTCAGAAGGCATAAGATCCTCATCATCATTTCTAAAGATACCTGGGGGGTTCCCTTGCCTATCTTTGGTGAAATTATAGCAATAACCACATTTGATGGTTATCCTGCCTTTTCGAACATCCATTTTTGTCATTTTGAATAAGTTCTCTCAATTAGCAGACCAGCTCAAACTCTATCTCACAGGTCAAAAATTCAGTCTAGAATCCTTCTTTCATCATTTTTGGAGAAGACTCTTATATAAAGCTCCACGCCTTCCAGAATGTTGACAAATTTTCCTTGTATTTCCTCATATAATTAAAATTCTCTCTTTTTAACTCTGTTCATCCTTTCCACTTCTGTCCAGAGGATCCTCTGAGATAATCAAGGTGGCTCCCTCATCTACACATCTGAAGGATACCATGTCTAACTTGGCTTTGTAGGTAATGGAATATACAACTCAGTATCTGGGTAAGCTATCTCCTAATGTCCATTGTCGGCAGATATGAACTCCTTAAAAGAACTATGGTGGTCTAAGTGGAGAACATTGCATGTTGGGCATTAAATGAATGCTCCTCTTGTTGATGCCTAAATTAGGACTTCAACGTTGCACATTAGGCAACCCCTGTAAAGTTTATCTGGTATCGCTCATAGTATCTGATCTGCAAGAAGCTTGCACTCGTCCTCTGTAGCAGACGTACTAGTAGAAGTCTCTTTCATTGAAGGATCCTAAATTTCCGATCAGGAATCAGGGTGCGTGTATTTTCTGCATCTTTCAATCCTTTCTTTTCCTCTGATAGAAATTTTAGTGCTTGTGACGATTAGAATTTCAACATTGAGTCCTTAATAGTGGTGCATCTAACAACCTCTCTTCATCAGCATCGATTAAATCTCCTATTAGTGCATTTATCATGGACGACAAACGGCTAGTCCCTTCAATCAATTTTGTTGTGCTACTACTTCTTTCCTTTTTAAAGAGGAGTCTTGTTTTGTATTGATCCTCAACAGCGACGATAACCCTTCCTTCTCTTACCGGTTGATTATGTCCATCAGGGGACCCTCATAGTTTAGATTGACGTGATCAAAGTCTAAGTTAAAATTTGCGATGCCACTCTGATCTGCCTTTTCTCCTTTTAGTGCGAGATTCAAGCCGTCTATGAATGTGAAAATCAACTTTTGTCCCGACATTTCTCTGCAAAACACAGAAAAACATCAGTGGGCTGAAATTCAACATGACAAGAAACAAAAATGAAGCAATCTTTAAACAACATTTTAATTTGTACAGGTGCAAATTTGATATTTAATTTATTTTAATTTAATGAAATTTCAAAATTAGAGACAAAAGGAGAAAATTAAGGTGAACAAATTCAAAAATTTTCATATTATTGAGGTTAATTTATTACAAAATTTTGGACCCAGTTACAGACACTTAGCCAAATAAATAACCTCAAAAAAATCAAAATTTCAAAAAACTAATTTTAAGCAACATCACGTCGGGTAATATGTCTTCAAGTAGCGGATAATGATCGACAACATTGGTCTTTCGCCTAAAAAATCTACCAGCTATTAAGATCTTCCTGAGTAAACTTGCTCTATGTAAAATGGTTCATCCCAAGTTGGTTAAAAATTTTCAATTATTTTGTGGCATGCAAGAACAAGCCTTTTGAGACGAGAACAAGGTCAACAACTTTGAATGCCCTCGGGTGTACCAATTTGTCATAATCCTGCACTATCCATGATTGATAGAGTTCCATATGCTATTTTGCTTCTAGTCATTTTCCTTCAAGTCTTTCCAATTCCAAGTCTGAGTTTTTCACTTTCTTCGGTTGGGATTTGATTCTCGACAGAGACTTTGAGAGAGGGTTGTACAGCTCAGACCCAAACACAAGTGCGTATGGTGTACATTAAGTGGGAGTTATGAACTTTGTTTGGTGCCCACAAAGCTTATAATAGTTTATTATGCAAATCCTATTTACTTTTGTCCAATGTCTTCTTTAGGATTTGCACAAGTGTTTTGTTGAACGACTCGGCTAGGTCGTTTGCTTTGGGATAGTAAATTGTCGAGTACCTCAAGTCTATCCCATATATTTTGACAAAGTTGTTGATCTTTGTGCTCCTAAGGGTTATCCCATTTTTGGAAATCACTCTGTGTGGTGCACCAAAATTGTAGACGACTTAACTTTTGAAAAGTTGCAAAAAATGTTGTGTTGTAACCTCTTGTAATGACACTGCCTCTTCCCACTTGGATAAGTAACTAGTAGCGGCGAGAATAAATCTGTCCCTTAGAGGATGGAAGGTCTATTAGACCTACTATGTCCATGCCCAACACTTAAATGGCCACAACGAAACAGTTGGGTATAGCACAATTGGAGGTTGGTGTGAGACCACCTCATGCACTTGGTGAAGGTGACACCTTCTAGCGTATTCATGCAATTGAATATCATTGTTGTGCAATAATATCTGAGTTTTTTCATCTTCATTTTCATTTTTGGCCCTGACCTGGCGAATGCCACAAAATCTGACAAGTACTACTTTGAAAATGTTATGTGCTTCTGTTCTCCTTAGACATTGCAGCCACATCTGATTGAAGAATCTATTGTAGAGGACATCACCTACTAGAGCATATGACATAGCCCTTCTTGTGATGTGATATTCCTCGTACTAATCCTCTGGTAGCTTTCCAATTTTAAAATTTCCATCAATGTATTGCGCCAGTCTTTATTGATGTCACAAATCCAATCATCATTCTTTCTTCTTTTTCAAATTTGAAAAAGCTGTGGAGGTGAATCTGAGACAAAACTCATCGTCCTTGAAGCATAATGTCTAACGAATCCTCCGGGCGACATGCCAATTACTTAGCAGGTTTTGCTAAAGAATCGGCTGGGTGTTATTTCCTTGAAAAAATCCACTATAGAGTTACATTGGGAATTTGTTCAAACAGATTCATTGTATACAGGTTGTATTTTGCTAGCCTTGGTTTCAAAATCTTGTATTATCTGGAAACTTGTCGGATGACGAGTTCTGAGTTGCCATAGATGACAATATATGTTATATCCATCAAAATTTCCAATTTAAATCCAGTGATCAACGCTTCATATTTTGTTACGTTATTTATACATGGCTCTGTCAGGTAGTAGAAAAATCTCAACATGCCATTATCTGGCATGATAAAGATTGGACAAGTTCCTGCATTGCCTGATATAACTGTTTCTGATCCTTTGTCTTTTCTGACTAAAGAAGCTCCATCAAAGTACATTTTCCAATGTCTGGCAATGGATGGTTCTATTTGCAGTATCTATTCATCTGTTATTTCATCAATGAGTGGGTACCCATTTCAAAGTGTGTGCATTGTGAGAAAGTCTCTTAGAATTTGTTCCTTGATAGCGCGAAGAGGAACAGAAGCTATATCAAATTGCAAAAAAATCATCGACCACTTTGCTAGATGTATGGAAAGTGATGGTTAGATCATCAAATATTACAATTGATTAACTTTTGAAATAAAGGTAATTTTATGAGAAAGCATGTAATGTCTAAGCTTTTGGGCGGCAAAAATGAAAGCTAAACAATGCTTCTTAATTGGTGGATATTTTACCTCCATCGGTATTAGACGTTGACATAACTATTAGAGTGCATTTTCCTTTCCCATATCATTGACCTTGGCAAACAGGGCTCCAGGAGAGTCTTCTAAGGTTGCAGTATAAGTATCAAAGATTTTCCCTAGATAGAGGCTGCCAAATAGGAGGTGTCTTTAGATATCGCTAAACGACCTCAAAGGCTCATTGGAATTTCTCTTCTCGAAGGAATTTAACATCCTTCTTAATTAATGTCGAGAAGGGTTAAAATGTATCAGAAAGATTAGAAATAAAGCATCTTAGATATGCTAATTTTCTTTAGAAGGAGCGTAGTTGTTTGAAGGTTTTAAGAGGAGACATTTCTAAGATAGCTTTAATCTTCTCCGTGCCAAT
Organism: Phalaenopsis aphrodite; assembly: GCA_003013225.1. Taxonomy (NCBI): domain Eukaryota; kingdom Viridiplantae; phylum Streptophyta; class Magnoliopsida; order Asparagales; family Orchidaceae; genus Phalaenopsis; species Phalaenopsis aphrodite. Next base: position 1,225,673 of record NEWO01000066.1, read on the forward strand.
CTCGATTACCCGGTGACAGACAACGAGTCCTAGAAATTTCTCAGAGCTGATGCTAAAGGCGCAATTTAAGGGATTTAACTTTAGATTATATTATAGTAATCATTCAAACACAATTCTTAATCATAAAAATGCTCTATTTTTAGTTTGCTTTTAATAAACAAATTATTGATGTAGTACTCCACTTGTTTGTGAATGAGTTTGTAGAAAATCTTTGTCATTCCTTGTTTTTATGTTGCTCCAGTTTTCTTTAATCTGAATGGTATCACTGTGTAGCAAAAAAATACAATCGGTGTCCTAAAATTAGTAAGTGTTGCATCCTCTGGAGCCATCTTAATTTGCTTATAACCTGACGATCCATCTATTAAAGAGAAAAACTCATGTGTCAAAGCGATGTCCACCATTAGTTCTGTTATCGGTAATGGAAACTCATACTTTGGACACGCTTTGTTTAAATCCCTAAAGTCGACACATATATGGATTTGTCCATTTTTTTTAACTAGTAAAATATTGGCTAACCATGTGGGGTATTGCTCTTCCATCACAAAGTTAACATCTATTAATTTCTTCATCACGATAATGACTTGTTTCTCTATCTCTAGGTGCATTCTTCTGGGGGATTGTTTTACAGGGGTCGTATCTTTGTCCACCCCGAGCTTGTGAACTGCAACTTTTGCTGGCAGCCCTGGCATGTCATCATAACTTCAGGTAAAGAAATGTTTAAATTCTAATAATAACTTTATCAGTTCTGTGAATTCTTCCTCATTGAGTGGAGAACTTATAAAGGTAGGTCGAGGCTACTTCTCAGTCCTGAGGTTGATTTCTTTCAATTGATCCACCGTTCGCTTAATCTCTTCTTCAAATTCTAGTGGAGCATCATCTATTAACTAACCTTGAGAGTCGTCCTTTATATTGAGGCTATCCTCTTCCAATTTGCTAGTAACAACCATGCAAATTTTTGAGTCATCGAGTGGTCCTACAGTACCAAATCTGAGACCTTCTTTTGAGTTTAAGATTTGACTTTTAACATTCCACAATTTCTCAAAAAGTTGTAGTTTTTCTTTTGTCATTTTGTTTGGCCTAAATTTCTGTTGAATTAACTTTTGTACAGAAGGAGAAATGTAACCAAAATGTATTTCAATTAAATCATTAGAATCTTCTCCTAAATTTACATGATTTTCAAAAATAGTAGAAGGGGAAGCACTGTAAAACTTGATCAGCTTTAAACCAATGCTATAGACCTCCTTTACTTCTAAAATCTCATCCTTTTGAGTGTAGATTGGAGTAAGGGTCTTGCATTCACATAGTGGTTGATCTGATCATACATTGACTCATATTCATCTTTCTAAAAATCTTCCAAGGAAAATTTATGTCGTGGTTTCTTCTTTTTTATCATCATTATTTCTTCCTCGAAGCTTTCTTAATTATAACTTCCTTCAATGTCGATGTTGATGGTTGGCCTAGTCCATTCAACAATCGTGTTGGTTCTTCCTCATCAACGTCTGTGGCCTCGATCTCGGGGTATGAGCTAAAAGAACCTCTACCAGCTTGTTATGAGGAAATGGTGGTAGATCGTTGAAGCGATGTTGAATGGCCTCTTCTTTGTGATTGTTTTGAATCTTGTACTTCATTTGCTATAATTTCAGGGGAAAAGACATTTTCTCTTTTAAGGAGCGAGTATGCGGTGTCTTCATGAATTCCCACTTCATGAACTGAAAATGGTTGTAAATCTCTCTTGATACAATATTCTTGACCTACTTTGAAACTTTTGATACATTGGTGTAGAGACGACATTTCTATATTATGCTTATGAAACCAAGGTCGTTCCAGTAAAGCATTGAAAGAGTTCTCTGCATCGATGATATGGAATTTTACGGTTGTTACTAGTTCTTCAACTTTCATTAACAGTGTAATTGATCCAAAGGCTCTTTCTCCTATTTTTATAAATCCTCTTAACATCTTTTTATCGATTGTAAGCTCTTTAGCTTCAATATCCAAATATGTCAATGTCTGTAGCCTCATTAGTTTGAGTGAAGCTCCTGGGTCTACCAAAACTCTAGACAATACATATTTTCCATTATTAACAGAGATGTAGAGCTGTCGGTTGTGGTCGGTGGTACTGAGCAATAAGTCTTCATCTGTGAAGGTTATCCCTGGCTGTACCTTTAAAAAACAAAATTCATCCAAGGTTGTGTTGGCCAACTGAGCAAGGAAAATCTCTTGGTCAAGCAAGGCTGTAACTAGAGATTCTATCACTTCCTTTGACAGGATCAAAGCATCCTAAATGCTTAATTTGGCTAGCAACCTCATAAGATGAGCTAGCACATTATAATCCACTTTATATAATCCTCTAATCTTTACTTAACTATGTGGTTCTTAAACTGGTGGAGGTGGAGGTAGCTCTTCCCGAATAATTATTTTTTTTCCTTTATCCATTGGAGCTGACCTCAGGGGTAGGACTTTCCCACTCCTCAAATTTATCTCTGTGATTTCTTCTTCCTGAGATGCTGTAGCAAAAATTTTTGGTGTCTCTTCTTCTTCATTGGAGAGATCCATGTTGATCGCAAGTGGTGCACCGTGGCACTCGAGGACTAGCTTCTCACTCCCGGTGCTATCGCAACTAGTATCATCGATGTCTCCTTCATTCTTGTTAATAGGTTCATCGGACTTAAGTACGATTTGAGGATCGGTTTGGGAATCAATATGGGAGTTAGAATGAGCAAAGTTAGTTATGTTATCACTAGAAATAGTAAAAACATAGCCAATATCATATTCATTGTATTCATAATACCCCAGTGCGGCAAAAAGATGATCATACATTGTCAAAGGTTTGAGGATTTTCTTTCGTGAATTTGAGACAACAAATCTAAAAGAGGAAGCCCTTATCCTACCCACCACACTATCTATCTTTACTACGTCTTTCTTTTCTTTCTATTTTGGTTGTAGTGGTTTCTCTGGCAAAATCTCCATCTCAGGCTGAGCATGCTGTAGACCCTGAACGGCTGCCTACGCTTAAGCGATCTGAATATATTCCAGTATCTTCTTGGATGACTTGCTCCAAACAATACTCCATCTATGTTTTTCTTAATACAAATCTATCGGAGTGATTATCTTGACCAAAATCCTAATTATAGAAGCTTTTTCAGGTTCTTTTAAATATTTCTTCGATTTTGTTATATTTCCTTCTTTAATTTTCCTCTGAAGCCAATCCTTGAAAACTAAACAACACTCTATTGTATGCCTTAACATTCTGTGGTAGAGGTAGATACTGGTATACTCCTTTTTGTGGACTTCTTCTAGCTTCTTTGGGTCTGTTAATCTAAACTTGGGCTTCTTCATTAAATTTCTAAACATCTTTGGGACAACCTCATCTTCGAAAGAACATATCCACCTTTTTTTTTGTTTTGAAAGAGTTAGACCCTGTCTACCTTCTGCCCAGTACAGTCCTCCCTGATGTGACTGTTGGCTAGACTAGCCATACTGCTTTGTTTGTTGTCGTTGAGTATGCTGTGATGATTGCTAGGAATTTTGGTGAGAATCTTTGGTCTGTATCTTCATTGGCTACTTTCCCTTATCAACTTTTGTCGTTGTTTTAGATTTCTTCTTGAATTTCCAGGTTTTCATGAGAATCCATATACTTAAATTCTTCTTGCAGACTGCTAGCTTTGCTGAGTAGCTTCTCGAAAGACTTGATGTTGAGTCCCTTAAGCTATGGGCCCATGGATGTTTTTGCCTCTCTATGACAAGATTTCCAATAGAAACATGATGTTGTGCTCTAGCAAATCTTATTACAAATAACTGTTCTAACTCAGAGAATGTTTTTACTTATCTGTTGAACAAATCGATATACCAATCAAATGCTATCTCTGATAAGCTGCCAACAAACTGATAGAAAAGCAAGGCTTCATTACCTCTGGTATTGCAACTATTTGCTCAGAAATACACTATATGTTGTCTGAGATTTCCAGCCCTCTCAAATATCATAAAGTTTGTTGACACAAAACCCTTAGGGTAGGTGACCCCGACTTTCTATGTAGAAGTAAAATGTGATGTATGCGATTATAGCTTAATTTTCTTAATAGTTCTTCTTATTTTTCAACAAAGCCAAAAAACGTGATCCAAAGCAAAAGCTAGGTATGTTTTCCACTATGAAACAAATAAAAATATACTTATAATATTTAAATATGGGATAATATGTAACTATATGTATCGTTATCAAGTAATATAATAATTTTTTTTAAGACCCAAATATCGATCCCATAGGAAAAATTATTATATGCCTTTTAGGAATTAAGAAATTTTAGATGACAAAAATACCCTTAGCAAAATATTCTTACTTAAACTTATGATGCTAAAATAGGAATGCAAATTTGATTCTTTTTGTAATTTTTTGGTTTATGAAACTAAAGTAAGATACTAATTAACTTAACTAAGTACTTGTGAGATGAAGGTGATATAAATAAAATGTTTTTTTCCTTATCATGAATACGTAATAAGTAGAGAAAATATATTGTGGAAGTATTCTAAATGTTTTCTGTCAAATAGAAGCAATAATATTCTTTCACCTTACTAAAGATGTTATAAAGAACATTAGCTAATATATAGTTTGAATAGTCTTGAAGACCGGCTAGGAAAGGAAGATATTAGCTCTCACTCTAGAGTTCTCTATTGTCCCTCCACCTAGGGGATAACTTCTTGTTTCAAAACCTAAAACTATAAATCAAATTGGTGGCTCTAGCCTCTCACTCTAAAGTCCTCTAATTTCACCCCCTTAAAAAGTTTATTTCGCTATTTATTTGCACTCAACCCCATGAACTACATTCTCATTCATGAAATCAATATGTGATTCTAACCAGTTTTTGACTGGGACAATACCATCTCGGATCTTACATTTTCTCATAATAGGTATTAACATCTTAATTGGTCAAGTTAAGAAGTAAATGAAGTGTAAGGTTTCAAATCATCAGAACTTCTTCCAAAAATGAAGCATAATACTTCACACAACTACCTTTAAACACTTAATCATGTATCATTTTAAGTATAAAGATAAAGAAAACTACTCAGAATCCATGGAGAAAACACAACCACACATGATTTTAAAAGTAGAAATCATGCACACAAATAAGAAATCTAATATAAAACCAAGTGCAGTCATAAAGATAAACAATTATCTCAAATCCTCTCCACCAAATGTCTTGAGTTCTTTTGAATTCTCTTCCTTCACTCATAATATACTAAACACTCAAAATAAAAGGAAAAGTAAAGTGGTTGGTTGGTGGCGGTGGTGACTTAGATGGATGATGGCTGTATATTTGATGGGTGGCTGGCCTTTCTCTTTGAAAAACTAAGTATTTTCTTCTAAAATTGTAAGGGATACCTTGGTGTCTCTTCAAAAAGGTGTCTCATTTCAATTAATCTTCTAGAATTTGCCTCCTCAAAAGTCAATTGAATGAATTTTTATGTCTATGGGCTATTTTCTAGGTTTTTACCAATGGTTGCTTCAAACACCTCCTAAAAAATCCTTTCAAAATAAATAATTCTTCTCATAACTACTTCTGTCACTTAAGTGCGGGGTACTTGACGCTTAGGCTCTGTTCCTTTGGTGCTTAGGTGCACCAGTTCTTTTTTGCACTTTTCTTCATTTTTGATCCAAATTTGACCCTTTTTCACTCCTAGCATTTTGCATCCATTTGATTGTACCTGAAAGAAAAACACACAATTACCTTTTATTAATGCACAATATCTAAAATAGGTATAAAATGTGTATAAAAAATAATATATATTTTAGGTGTATCAAAATCCTCCAAACTTAAGACGTTACTTGTCTTCAAGTGACCTTTCAATCTTTAAAAACCAACATAAGTAGATGATGTATATAACTTTATTTAGAAGTTTCTAAAATTTTGATGTAGAAATAGAGTAGTCCAACTTTAAAAAAATATTAGTAAATGAGACCAACTTAAAGTTTAGAAATTTTTGAAGTTATGAAAGATGAAAATATGAGTTTCTATCTAATTCAGAATTATTGTAGATTTTCAAAAAATACAGTTAAGTTTTTATTTTCTCTACTTAAAAATTTGTATGAAGCATAATTTTACATACTATATTATATCCTTAAAGCTTAAGAGTTTCACAATTCTTATACTTCAAAAAGATCATATGTGGAAACAGTTTTTAATTTGGTACTAATCCTCAAGCTTCTCCTCCCTTTTGAAACTTTTCTTTTCTTTTATTTTTATTTTTCTTTTTCCTTTTTTTTAAAACAATGATTACTATATCTGGGTAGGCCTTTAATGGTTCTGAATTCCACTCTTCCTTTCCTAAAGCAAAGAGTTGATATTTTTCTTTTACTTAGAAACATAATAATAGTTTTGAAAATTAATTTCAATAAAAGAAATTTAAGTTCTGAAAATAAAAGGTACAAATTTCTAAATTTTTCAAAAATACAATTTTCCTACCAATGATAGTTACATTATTTTTAGCCTTTTCCACACTAAAAAAATTTTAACTTTAAGTTTTTCTTCATTATTATAAATTTTAACTAAAATGGTTTACTCATTTCTAAAATCAAAATTTTACTTCCCTAATATAAGTTTCTACACTTTATCATTTTTCAAATTAAAATCAAATTTATTTGAAATACATTTGAGAACAAATGAACTATTAAGTTCTTTTTAGAAAAAAATTTTATATCCCCCCCCCCCCTGAACTTAAATTTTTATTATAGAAAAAACATTTTAGCATCATTATAAATAAGCAAATTTGAAAACTAACTATATCATGCTTGCAAAATTTTTCATATCTTAAATATGCAAGTACAAAAATTGAAAACAAGAGTAAAAATTTTAAATTGCTCAAATATTAATTTTCACAACATATAGAGATTCATCAGACTTCTATGCAGTGGAGTATAACATAAAAGCGAACATCTGCATGTCTTATTAGCAACTGTTCATAATTAGACATAAAATAAATACATGAAACAAAACTAAAGATCTAAACTAATCGTCACCCTCTTCTTCATCACTATCGTCACTATGTTAAACATCTGCAAGCTCATATGGTCGATATCTCAGGTACTGAAGAAATACAACATCTTGGTTACCTCTCATAAGGCTTTCCTTAGCTAAGTTGAATTCTCCATCAGAATCACTACGTCTCTTCATATATCCATCTATATGCTCAGCAAAATCTTCTATATTTGATACCTTTTCATTGGTATAAATGAAATTATTCAAAATCTTCTGTAATAACTGTGACTGAGAATGAGATCCAGAAGTTCGACCTTGTGATGTACAAGCATGTGAAGTAGAGGCTCATGATGTAAAAGAAGCAAAACTATTGGAGAATCAACAATTCAAGCCAAAAATAAAATGATGTGAATAAGACTTCACATTCACACTCATAATGGGCTTTAGTGGTTGTAAGATCTCCTCCCAGCTATCGAATCTAACTCCAGCCTGCTTGCATAAAAGAAAAGATTAAGGATGTGAATCCCAAACCTGCAGTAACAACAGCGACAACTAAACTGGTAATAACTCCATGAATCAAATTACCAATATCAATAGGCTTGAACTGCTGAATGCAATAGTTCAAGGTTGCTCGATCTCAAGTAACTTCATTGAAATGATTTATAGGTAGCACACAAGCAAAAAAAAAAGTAATTTCATGCCTTTGCAGTGACATCCAACTTTGAAGCAGAAAAGTTTACTCTTCTTACATTTGTGATCTTCCATAACCCTCTCCTAACTTTTAAAGATGAAATAATCTCTTCTAACTCCTCAGTAGGATATAGTTTGAATAAAAACATAAAGTAGTTTGGGGCAATTGATAAAGTTGATAAAATACTTCAGTAGAAAATGGTGTTGTCTTTCTCCTCACAATGATTCCTTCTTCATCAACTTATAGGAGATTTTCATAGAACTCCCGTACAATAGAAATCACCACGACAACAGAAAAATAATAGAACCGCTCCCAGTGGTGGTGAACAATCAAATCATCCACAGCTCCACCCAAAATTTTAAAACACTGCTTAGAAATCGACTTTCTCGACTACAGTGCATCATTTTATCGATCTTGAGCTCTTGAACTAACTAACTTGTTTGAATCAAATGGAGTGTTCCCCTTGCTTCTCTTCATTCTTAATGACATTTCTAAAAATATATATAAAATAAAAAATAAATACCACATTTAACTCCAAATTACTAAACTAAACTCTTAAAAGCATAAACTTAAAAATCCATGCCTTTTTCCAACAATTTTTCCCAAATTTTCACCATGAATAATGATTTTCAGGTACCTCATGAATATACTCAAAATACATGATGAAAATCAAAAATTTTTGCATATAAGTGAAGCACTTACCTCAAGGATTTTAAATATAGAATTTTTTTCCTCAAATTTCCAAGAAATCTTCAAATATGGTGTGCCTTAACACCAAAATTGTGAAAACCTACAGAAGAAGGTGATAAAATGGTGCGTTAATGGAGGTTTTCGGACCAATTTTTCACTTAAAACTGTTTTGCGAACCATTTTTTGTGAATCAACGCTTAAGCGTGAATGGTTTGGCGCTTAGGTGCCTGTCTCTCGGTTTAGGTAGCGTTTGGGCAAGGGTTTCCGCTCTTATGTGCCTATGCACAAAGTTTGATTTTTTTAATACAAGTGAAATGTATGTCTAGCCTAGTTTAACTAACTCTAATTGGCATCAAAACACTTTAAATATTATTTCCTTCCCTCTTATCTCTTCTCTTACTCAAGATTCACCAATCTTAACTAATTCGATTCAACACACAACAACAAGAAAATTTTCAAAAATAAAACACTAATATTAGTTCATAAACAATTACAAACACTTTCAAATACATAAATTCTCCATCCAAATAGTCTCAAATTAGGAAAATATTTTGACATAAACACTAGACAAACATAATATTAAAAAACACTAAAAAAACATAACGTTAAACAAACACCAAACACATAAACTATAAATTACGAACTTATTTCCATTATCTATTTGATGGAAAGAATTTTGGCCTATCATTAGTCTCTCTTTCAGCATTTGGAGTGTTTATCTAAAAGAATGGACGATGATTAAAAACTCTATTTGAATCTTCTTCAATCCACTTGTTCTTCAAATACATTGCCTTGTATGCTTCTTTTATAAAATTGGTATGACTAAACTGCATATTAAGTTTCCATCCCATATGATTCAGATGTGCGTTAACTTCCATCACTTTCGCTTCAATTGAAGTCAAATTAGCCTATAATTTAGTGATTTTATCCACTATTCCTTCGATATTAACGATGAGGAAACTGTTATACATCTCTTGCGCACTTTGATTAATAAAATTCTTTCTCATTACTTCCTCCTTCATCTTGAAATCACTCTCCCAAGATGAAATTTTTCAAAACTCCTCTCTTTTCACGTAAAATTTAGGGTTAAATGGAGGTGTGGTGAGATTTCTACTTATACCCTTCTATTTATAGGCTCTAAACTCCTAAAACTTCTTGGCACATCCTAGGACCATCTCCCACGTTCAAGCTAACCAATTCACAATTTAAATTTGTAGAAATTGAATTTAGAACATGTTTTTTAACTTCTGCACTTAAGCGCCTTATCTTGGTGCATAAGCGCCAGGCTCAATTTAGCACAGGTCAACTTAATGTCCAAACATTTGTTCTATATGTCTAAGTATACTTTTAAGGTCTTAGAATAATCACCAACTCATTATCTAGCAAAAATAATAACATAATTTTCTAAATCACACACAACAACATAAAAATAAAAATAAAAACATAGATAACTATGGGGTGCCTCCCACAGAGCGTTTGGTTTAACATCGCAAGCCCAACATAACCATTGCTTATTTTGGTTGACCAAACATAAGAAAATCATTTAATTTAAGTTGGTCACCTAAAGAGTAGGATTTTAGTCTGTAACCATTCAATTTGAATATTTTATCGGTTTTAAAATCTTGGATATCCACAACTCCATAGGGATAAAATTTTGTCACAACAAATGGGCCAATCTAGGTGGACTTAAGTTTGTATGGAAATAATCTCAACCTTGCATTACAAAGCAGAACTTATTGCCTTAGCTAAAAATTTTTAGTAAGAACCATCCGATCATGCCACATCTTCATCTTTTATTTGTAAATTTTAGCACTTTAATAAGATTCATTCCTTATCTCTTCAGACTCATTTAATTGCAATAACCTCTTCTCACCATCATCTTTCAATTTGTAATTAAATTCTTTAATAGCTTAATATGCTTTATGCTCAAGTTCAACTGGTAAGTGACACGCTTTCCTAAATATTAGCCTGTGTGAGGACATTCCTATCAGAGTTCTGTATGTGGTCTTGTAAGCACACAAAGTATTGTCAAGTTTAGCTAACCAATCCATTTTGGTTAGATTCAGAGATTTTTCCAATATTCTATTAATTTCACAATTGGATACTTCAGCCAAACCACATGTCTTAGGATGATAAGCAGTAGCAATTCTATGGTTATTATGATATTTGCTTAATAACATCTCCATTATTGCATTTCTGAAATGACTTCCCCGTCAATTATGATTACTCTCGGCATCCCAAATTTATAAAATATGTTCGTTCTTAAAAACTTTGTAACACTTTGAGCATCACATCGAGGTAAAACAACAAATTCTACCCATTTAGATAACATAGTCTACTATTAAACATATATATAAATTTTTGAAAGATGGTATAAATGGTCCCATGAAATCTAATCAGCAAATATCAAATATCTCAACTTCTAACAGATAACTGAGGGGCATCTCATTCCTCATAGAAATATTACCTACTCTTTGGCATCAATCACATATTTTGATGTAAGCGTTAACATCTCTAAAGATTGTAGGACAATAAAATCCATATTGTAAAATTTTTTGAGTTGTTTTATCAAAACTAAATGTCCCCCAAAATCAAAATTATGACATTTTTGGATAATCTCATAAGTTTATTCTAAAGGCACACATCTTTGAATAATAAGATCCTTTCTTTGTTTATATAAAAATGGGTCATCCCAGAAATAAGTATTAGCTTCAGATAAAAATTTCCTCTTCTGTTGGTATGTCATTCCAAATAGTATAATATCACTAACAATGAAATTCACAATGTCGGCATACCATGAAACACACATTTCACTAACATTGAACAATTGCACATCTAGAAAATGTTTATTAATTTCTTTATGAAAATTGAGTGGCTTTTCCAATTCAATCCAGAACAAATGATCAACATTTTGATTCTCAACACCCTTCCTATCTAGTATTTCAAAATCAAATTCTTGCAAAATAAGAACCCATCTTATCAATCTTGGTTTTACATTCTTCTTTTTCATTAAATACTTAATAGCAGAATGTTCTGTATGCACTATACATTTAATTCCAATTAAGTATGATGTAAAATTATTAAAAGCATATACTACTATTAATAACTTTTTTCTCAATTGTGGTATAATTAATTTGGGCTTCATTAAGTGTTCTACTAGCATAGTAGATATCCTTGAAAATCTTATCATGCTTTTGTCCTAAAACAGCCGCAATAACATAATCACTAGCATCGCACATTAATTCAGAAGGTTTCTCTCAATCTGGTGAAATAATAATTGGTGTAGTGAATAATTTTTCTTTTAATAATTCAAAAGCTTTTAAGCACTCTTTATCAAAATTAAAAATTTCATCTTTTTCAAGGAAATGTCTTAGATACTTAGCAATTTTTGAAATGTCTTTAATATAACGCCTCTAGAATCCAGAATGTCATAAAAAACTCCAAATTTCCTTCACACTTGTTGGGTTAGGTAAATTAGCAATGAATTGAATTTTTGCAGGGTCTACTTCCATACCAATTTCTGAAATTTGATGTCACAAAACTTTTCCTTCTGCTACCATAAATTGACATTTTTCCCAGTTAAGGACTAAAATTGTCTCGTCACAGTGCTTAAGAAGTTTCGACAGATGTTCTAAATATTATTCAAACGAAGTTCCAAATGCTAAAAAATCAATCATAAAATCTTCAATTTCTTTCTCAAGTAAATAATAAAAAATTATCATCATGCATCTTTGAAATGTAGCAGGTGCATTACTTAAACTAAAGGGCATTCTTCTAAAAGCAATTGTACCATAAGGACTGGCAAAAATTGTTTTCTCTTGAGCCTCAGGAGCTATTTATATTTGGTGATAACCAATATATCTATGTGGAAAATAAAAATATTTATAATTAGCTAGTCTATGCAGAATTTGATCTATAAAGGGTAGTGGAAAATGGACTTTCTTAAAGATGACATTTAATTTTCTATAATTAATGCATATTTGCCATCCTGTGACTTGTCTTGTTGGTACTAACTCATTATGGTCATTCAAAGTCATAGCTACTCCTCCTTACTTAGGAATGCAGTGAATTGGACTAACCCATGCACTATCTGAAATAGGGTAGATAATTCCAGCATTTAGCCACTTTAAAATTTCTTTCTTAACAACTTCTTTCATAATAGGATTCAATCTCATTTGGGGATCAACCCTGGGTTTGCAGTTCTCTTTCATATGAATTTGATGCATACAAATTGAAGGACTGCCTCCTTTTATATCAGCAATTGTCTATCCAAAGGCTTTTTTATAACTCTTTCAAGTGTTCATCAAACTCTCTTCTTCTTCTATAATTAATTTTAAGGAAATTATAACAGGTAATGTAGAGGATTCACCTAGCATGACATTTTTAAAATCTTCAGGAAGCAACTTCAACTCAAGCTCAGGAGGTTTTTCAATTGATGGATAAAAAGATGCATCTTTTTCTGTTGTGACCAAAACTTCAAATCTTTCTCAAACATAATTTGAATCTTCCTTATATAAATCTTCATAGTGATCCTATTCCTCCTCTTTCTAGTGTTCCAACTCTTTAAAATCAGATTTCACTTCATAAGCTATTTTGAAATGGCATTCAATTAAGTATCTTATAACATCCATTCTATAGCATTCATCATCTTTACCTTTTGCAGGGTATTTCATTGATTTGGAAATATTAAATGTAACTGTTTGATCATTGACACACATAGTTAATTCTCCTTTTTGCACATCTATCGTTGCTCTTCCTATGGTTAGGAATAATCTCACGAAAATGATAAGTACCTTTTTATCTTCCTTCATATCTAGTAAAATGAAATCAACATGAAATATAAATTAATCGAATTTCACTATGACATCTTCTATAACTCCTTTATGATAGGTTATTGATTAAATTACTAACTGTAGAGTTACAGGAGTAGGGGTTATTTCTCCTAATCCCAATCTTTTAACTATTAATAATGGAATAAGGTTGTGCTTGCTCCTAAATCACATAAAGCTTTTTCATAAAATCTATCTCCTATTACACATGGAATTATAAAGCTACCAGTATCTTTAAGCTTTTCAGGATGCTTTTTCTGAATTATAGCACTACACTCCTCACTAAGTGTAACTGTTTCATTATCTTCAAACCTTTTTTTCCTGTTAAGAATATCTTTCATAAACATTACATAGCTTGACATTTGTTCTAGAGCTTCAAAAAATGGAATATTAATTGTAAGCTTCTTAAAAATTTCCATCAATTTTGATAATTGCTTATCCAACCTTTGTTGTCGAAGCCACTGAAGAAATGGAGGTGGTGGTTTTTCCAAATCAAATTTAAGTGGAGAAATAGGTCTTTCTAAGCCTTTCAGAGCATCTTCTTTTGGTTCTTCAATCTCTTCTCTCTCTACTTCAGTCTCTTTTTGAACTCTACCTTCCAATTCTCTTCCACTATGAGTTAAACGATATTTACTTGCTCTTTAATCCGATCTTTTAGATTTATTCTGTATTACTAGGAAGTGTTAATTTGAATTTATTACTTAATGATATTGCTAATTGTCCTAATTGATTCTCAATATTTCTAATTGTAGCTCTTTGACTTTGTAACTGATTTTCCATTTGTAACACTACTTCTATAGACAACTACTCCTTAAATTGTGGGTACAGTTAAATCCTGGAGGATAAATAGATCTATAATTACTATTCCCATGGTTGTTCCAGTCTCCTAATGGGTTTACTTGATTGTCCCCCATTGCTAATTATTACCACATGAAGTATTGTTCCAGTTAATGTTAGGCTGGTTCTTCCAACCTAGGTTATAATAGTTTGAATATGGGTTATTCTGCTGATTGTTTATGGCATTCAAAGTCTCTAATGATGCTTGAGAATCTACCATTTAGCCTAATGAATTTTCTTCAATCATGGAAATTTGTTGAGAAAAATCATTTCAAATTGGTCTAACTTCCTTGAAATTGCAGCAACTTAATTTGCCAACATGGCAAAAGCATCAGTTTCGTGAATATTGGCTACTTTCTTAATATTTACCCTTTTTGAAGGCCATTGAAAATTATTTGTAGTCATCTCTTCAATTAAATTATATGCTCATGAAATGGTTTTGACATCAATGAACCACTAACAGTGGCATTAATAATAGATCTAAGGGATCCAGTTAATCCATTTATAAAAATTTGAATTATTGAACAATTTGGAATAGCATGGTATAGACACTATCTCAAGAGTTGTCTAAGTCATTCTTGTGCTTCATAAATAGATTCTCCATCAAACTAACAAAAATATGTAATATCATTTCTAAGCATTGCAGTTTTTTATGGTGGAAAATACTTAGTAAGGAATTTCTGCGCTAAATCACTCCAAGTTTTGATATATCCATGTGATAACGAATGTAACCATATGTTAAACTTATTCTTTATTGAGAAAGGAAATAATCTAAGTCAAATAGCATAATCTAAAAAACTCAGAATAAAAAGAGAAGTAAAGTGGTCGGCGGCGACTTAGTTGGATGATGATTGTAAATTTTATGGGTGGCTAGCTTATTTTCTTAGAAAATTGTAGTCTTTTCTTATAAAAATCTAAGGGATGTGTTCACCTCACTTTTGGTTGAGGTTTACTTTTCCCTCTTTAGTTGCCAAAGGTCTAGTCATAGGACTTTCCTGTTGACTATTCTTAGAAAATTAGAAAAGGAACCCTCGCATTTAGAAATTCTAAACTCTTTCTTGCTCAACTTGAAGTCCAACATGTTTGTCATAACCTCTAACACTTAGTAGGTGTGGTTAGTATGGAGGATCTCAAGAGGAGTCCCCATATGAATGTTTGACCTTAGGGTTGACCATGGGTGTCGGTCTGGAGCTAGTTCACTCACTACACTCACTATCATCTGTATCCACTTACAACCCTAAACCCTAATCTGTTGACTTTGATCCCTTGATCTTTTGCGAGACACATGTAGATGGTCCCCCTAGACACACTAGCCCTAGGATAGGGTTTAGCTAAGACTAGTACATAGAGGACCCAAATAGGGATTTTATTAGTCCATAGCTCATGTAAGTTGGTTGACACCCCAATTTTACCAAAGTTTCTAATTTGGCCTTTTTAACCCCAAACCTACCCAAATTACCAAAACACCCCCAAATCCCAAATTACAAAAGATCTCAATCTCACACAAAATACCCAAATTTGTTCAAAAATTACTTTAAACCATTTAAAAATACCCAAATTGCCCAAAACCACCCAAAATACCCCAAATTTGCCAAATTAAAAAAAAAACCCTTAGCACCCCAAACTTTCCCAAAACCTTAAAAATCATCTCAAGTGTCTCCAAAACAAATTTGTATCCTCGAATTGGTTACAGTTTGGCCAATTTGACCATTTTGACCAAAACCCCCAAATTGGCTTTAAAGGCCCAATTTCTCGAAATTCATCCCAAACGTCCATCAATTTATACCCAATTTCCATAAATTTCAATTCTAAACTTAAATTAACATTTCATATGACCAATCCAAACTAAATTCAAGCCTAAGTTTCCTATGATTTGAGCTAAATTTTGATCCAAATTAAAACCCCCAATTTTAACATATGACTTAGTCTCACCTAATTGAACCCCATAACCTGCTCAATTTGCCCCAATTTGAATCCTAAACTATTCATAACACCCCAAGACACCACATTGAACTTCTAATTGGCCTTGTTGAAGCCTCAATTTTACTTAATTTTAACCCAAGTTCAAAAATCCCAAAATTTGCCCCAAATTGGCTGTCTCCAAATTCCACCTAATTGAATGCCCTAACGCCCAAATTGACACCCAATTTATGTTAAAAACTCTTCATGACATTTCTATGGACCAGTTCCAACCATCAATTTGGTCTTATCCAAAGCTTAGTCCAAGCTAGACCCAAGTCTAGTCCAACTTGCCCAAAATTACCAAAATTCCAAAATTCTTCAAATTGAGATTTCAATTGACCTTAAAATTACTTCAATCCTTTAACAAAAATCTTCATTACAATCATCTACACAAATTTAATCAATCAATTGAGCTTAAATTTATGGCTAGCCTAACCCAAACCCAACTTTTAGCCTTTTTGACCAAATTGGGCCCAAGCACCAAAATTGACTTAGTCATCCCAAAGTCACCAAATTAAGTTCTCCATAGCCACTAAGCACACCTTATTGACCAAAATAAACCCTCTCAAACCAACCATGTAAGCTATGGACCAATTGGTCCCTTAATTAAGGGATCTTATCCAATTTTTGGGCCTTAACCAAAAAAATCTTCCATCATCATTTACCACAAGAAGTAAATTATAATTAAGCCTCCCCTAGCTTACCTAACCTTTCGACCACCTCCCCTGGCACTATTAGCCAACCTAGTGGCTAGAAAAAACCAAAACTTAGACCCCCAAGCTCAAATTCAAACCTAATTTCAACCCCAGAGGCTAGCATATCCCAATGGCTCTTTAGAGCTCCTGAGTCATCCACCTAAGCATTGTTTTATACCCAACAATTGGCCTTGAGCTCCCATCTAAGCTCCTCTATTCAATCAGCCCCTCAATGGATAAAGAGAGGAGAGTGCCAACATCCTTAAGAAAACTCTGTCCAATTGCTTTCAGACACTCTCCAAGAACTCCTAAGCTCATTGTCACCATTTTCCCCCATTGATCCCCAGTGTGAAAGCCCAATTTTGCACTTAAACATTTAGCTCAAACTAGGACATCTCTTCAAAATCCACCAAACTCAAATTAATTTTGCACACAGCATCCCTAAAGCAAGAGGAGTTGATTCCCTATCAAACCCCCTTTTGAAACAGTCTCTAGGGTAGCTCTAGACCAACACCTGAAATCCACTTTAACGGAAAACATACTTAAACAATTCACCAAGGATTAAGAATTCATCCAAAGGTTCATTGGGTCCAATCAAATCTACCATAACCATCTGATTAAGTCATTTCCTCTTAGACAAAGATATGAGCTCTAAAACTAGCCCAGGCTTATTTTGATTCTCCACTTGTAATGACTTGATTTCATACTTGATTAACCGTATAGATGTGTTTTTCTTGTGTAGATGAAGGTTTGGAAATAAACACCATACAATTTGGTTGAGTCTAGAAGAAGATGTTGAGGTTTTATTGTGAAAGGCTTATGGGTTAAGTCACTTGGGGACGATAACAAAGAGCCGTCTGATCGCGTGTGTATCCAATTAACAGAAGAGATCAAGTCGGACGAGCGGATGATACATGAACCGCAGGCCGTGTGGTAGCTGAGGTGGATGGAGACGTCAAATGAGAGTGCGCCGCATGTGAGTTCGGAGCTGCCATAGGTTGAGGTGGCGAGACGTAGATAGGTAGAAAAATATGGATTTTCTGAATTATTTTAAATGCCTAAACTTAAAAAACCCATATCTTTCTCTAGGAAAATCATAAAAATTAAAAAAAAATACCCTCTTGCTCAGTGAACATGGGAGAATAATGTGGACCAAAAATAAAATCATTCTCTTATTCCTTTACTTTAATGAATTAAATATCCTTTGTGGTCTCTCAATTCTTCATGACTAAACATTGCTGACCATGGCTTGAACTTTTGAGGGTTTGTTCTACATGATAGATGTTATGTCTTCTGATTTTTCCAAGGTCAGAGGACATTCTTATGCTTCTATCCCTAATTTTAATGTTAGAGTGACCCTTTTGGCTTATTTTAATTCTATAAACCAAAATATCAATTAAAAAATTATGAGAATAATTTTAGTAAATTTCATGTGGTCGAGGGAGACTAGGAAAAATATTGTGATGTTTTGAATCATCTTGTACATTTCTATATTTAATTAAAAGAATATACTTTATGTTAATTTATGTAAATTAAATAAATATAAAAAATTGACAAAATCACTTCCAATTTGTTCTTAAAAATCATTTTTATCCACTATAAAAATTTTAAAATTATTTGACTAAGTCCAAGCACTAAAGTTGATCTTCTGAAAGACCTTTTATTTTTGTATAAAAATAATTATAATAAATTAAATGCACTTGAGAAAATTTTGAAAAGTGGTTTTTTGAGTTCCTTGTCATCAGGGCCACTTAAGAAAAAAAAACTTATTTTTGGTAAAATACATGATTTTTTAGGTTCATTTTGGATTTAAAATAATTAAAAATCCTAAAAATATCAAAATAGTTTAAAATGTGCCTAATAGCTCCCTGATCACTTGGGACTTATTAAAAAAATTTTCTTAATTTTCCTAAGTTAAAAAATAAATTTTAAAGGCTTAAAAGTGAATTTTTCTTATTTTCCCATTAAAATAATTATAATAAATTAATTTATAAAAATCATGAAATCTTGCGTAGGTGTTTCTCTAACCTTAGGAGAGCTCTAATAACTTTCCCAAAAATACAAACTTTATTTTGGATTATTAAAAAAATTATCCTTTCAAAGTCCTATCTTCTAAATTTAAATAATTATCTAAAATAAATTAAAATTTTAATTTGTCCACATCTTCTCCTTTAACATTATAATGACCTCATGAATATGACACTTTAAACCCCCAAAATCATTTGATTTGTGTTTAATGAGTTATGAGGTGAAGTGCCTCAAGGGAAAAGTGAAAATTTTAGACTTTTGGTGGCCTAATCAAAACTTAAGATTAGCCAAAAGGAAAATGGGTAATTTTTATCTTAATAAACATATTTGGATGTTTGAAATACAATAGGATTAAAAGGTAGAAACTCACTCACTACCCTTGCACAACATCAACAAAACACTAATCCTCCTAATCTTCATGACTTGGAAGTCAACTAAGATCAGACGATTCTTAAGTGATGGGCTTAAGCTAGAAAGATGGAAATTCACTTTTCTTAAGCCCAAAGTCTAGGATGCTTTGACCATTTGATAAGAATACATGTCACTGAAATCAAAATTTTGATAATCACCTTTTCATTTACCGTGATTGTTAAAGTTTTAGTAGTGACATAGACTCGATGTCTAAACCCAATTGATCTGATTTAGAAGATGACATAATGAGTGATTAAAATATTTAAACACTACAAGCCTAACCTTAATTGTGGGCATCACAATCTTAAAAAACCAAAACTTGCCTTAGGGGAACCCACTCACATAACTCTTAAACGAAACATCAATGGATTAATCGAGTATTCTATCCTTGAGATAATTAAATTGCTAAGTTTCACTGAGCAACGGTGTAGTCACACTTTGACCTAAGATGACTAATGGAACAGTATAATAAATTTAAAATGAACTTAGAGTATTTTTAGAGATCTTCAAAGTGATCTAAGGCCTTGCTTTGAGCATTTCGAAATCAATTGGACATTCTTAAAGGGCAAATTGAACTTGCCAAATTTTACTATAAAATCATCTACTAGGATCTTCCAAAATCAAACAAAGTCATAGCCATGGGTTTGGTAACTAAAACTTCATCTACTCTTGCAATTTAAGTTCTTTGCAATATTATATACATGCCTTGCAAGTACTGACCCTTCAGGTGGTGGAACGACAAGACTCACTAAGTACACTTTTATAGTTTACAATACCGTCTTTTCTTGTACATTCCACACTGTATTTTTATACTTACTAAACTTGCATGTTAAACAATTATGTCACCCTGTATAAAAACCAAAACTGCTAGGGTAGCCGTAAAACTAAAACAAAAACTAAATTCAACAATGTCAAAATTCACTGCCACTACATTCAAAATATAATACAACACAAAATTTAATAAAAAATATCACAAAACAATAACTGTTGCTAAATTAAGATGTCTCTACTGGATGATCAGGAATCCCATGGAGGAGGTAACCTACGGTTGCTAATGAGACTTCCCACGGTCTAAATGAAATTATGGAATTCGTTGAGTTGAGTTTAGTATATTCATTTGGACTAAGTGAATCTGATAGAAAAATAGTGGTACTGGAATGAGGGAACCATAAGATCCTAACCGGTGTCACTCTAATCAACTTTAATATGCCCCATAATATTTAAATGACAAAAATCATAGGGACATCAGATTTGACATCATGACTCGATGCATTAGAAAACTTAAACTCTTCACGACGAGGAGTTTGAAGCTAGCATTGTGGGCAGCATGACCATCTTCAACAGCAAGAGGAGCTACAACAACATATCTTTCCTCAGAATTAAAAAACAAGCAGAGGATTTCGGGGTTGTTTGCTTATGTAACTTAAATCCTCACCTTATCTTCAGGCTTTTGTATAACTGTATTGTACAATTTAAGCCTTAACTCGTCTTAGGATTCTGAGGTTGTCATTCTTCATAACCTAAATCCTCACATCTTTCAAGCTATTTGCATGATAATTTCACAATAATGTAAGCTCTAATTAATAAAATTGGCAGAATCAAACATTTAAATAATTTCTCTTCAAAACTGAAGCCAAATGATAGGATAAACTAAGAAGTCACTGAGGTTCTCTTCCAGATCTGTGACATCCCCTAGTTCTTCCTCCTTTGATCTCTAAAACAAAATGTTCCACATTTGAGTCATTCCCCTTTCACACATCTTTGTCTGATTTTGTTGAAAATTCTTATCCTTTTGACCTCTTTGAAGATAACTTTTCTTGACTTTTATTGAGAGTTTTCTTAGGTGAATTTGAATATCGAAGATGTAATTAACTATAGAAGCTTGCCCTTATAGAAAGTTTTTTCGAGCCCAGCTTAATATAAAATCTATTTAACTCTTCATATTAATAAGGAACTTTTTCTGTAGACAAAAATGGTTTCACAGACCAAATGGGTATCATATATTTCTTAGTTTATTTGATCGAGCCTCATCCTTAAGTCTTATGTTTATCTTTCAGGATAGATATAGGGTTTGAGGTATAATGCTCTTTCAATTAAACTATGACAAATAAGGGGTCGGTTTGATTTCATAATTTTCTAAACTTATATATATATATATTGAAATTAAATGCCTTTCTGAAGCGGGTGATGGGACATTGATTCTGGCGACCGACAGCTTCAAACGGGCAACTCCACAATAAAAATACTGCCAACAGCTTTTGGCTACTCCACTAGGGAAAGTTTCTCTCCTCATTTAAATCATAGAATATTTTCTTCATACAACAGTAATGTGTTCATTTCCCTCATCGGCCAAATTACCCTTCCTTCTTTGGCATGCTTTACTCATTTTTATCCTGAGAGAGTAAGGTCAACTCTTTTAGACTTCAGGACCATTTGTTCGATCACATATAAATTGGGAAGTTCAGGAGGCTATTAAAGACTTTCTGATCACTGTGTGGGTTCAGACCCCCAATAGTTGTGTTGATGGACTACTACCATCTGAGCATTGTGCTTTGTTAAGTTGGTCCAGCACTGGGTCCTGAACTGCACTTTTCCCTTTTGAGTTTAATTTGTTATTTTGTAAATTAAATCAAATCGTGTCATGTTGCACGTGCTCTTTAATTTTTCTTATATTAATTAAATCTCTCTACTCTCAAACTATCTTTATTAATTTTTAAAATTTATACAAACTAAACAAAAGCTTACCTGGTTTACAGATCGACCTCTGTTAATTTTTAGTGCCCGCACTAAGATTACGCGGTGTTGGCCAAATAGCTAACCTTAGAGCTTTTTTTTGTAGTTGTTGCAACGGCGTTCCCAACGCTCACTTTTTCCTGCAACCTGCCGACGAGCCGTAATGCCCGCAATGTCGCTCTCACCATCAAGTTTGGAGCGGGATTTGAAGATCTCAAGGTCATTTTCAGCAAAGCCCCGTTCTTCATAATGAAAGTCGCCGCTCCATAGGTTCAAGAACCATCTATTAAATTTAATCAGAGCCGCCCTCAGAATTTTCCTTCTCATAAGAATGTCGAGACTACTGTCATCATTACACCTACCAAGCCAGTTGTTCTTGTTTCTCCTAAGAGAAAGGAAGTTATGATCATCAAGGACCTGACTAAAGAATTTGTTGTCCTACCATCAGTGTTTGAAATCGGATCAAGTTTGAGGACTACATCGTTAATCCGAACCAAAAGGAAAAACCACAACCGAAAGGTTTGGAGGGCTACTAAAGCCTAGATTCCTAAGGAAGTACCAGTTGATGAAGTTCCTCACCAAGAAGAATCATGATTACCAGTGATCTATCCACTTCTACAAGGGAGTAGGTTCCATCCCATAATGGATACTAACAGGTACGAGAGTATCCAGATGATCGCTGCTATCTTACCGTCACCTCATGGACATGGTGGAGAGAAGAAGAAGCCTACTCCTATCACCCGAGTTAGTACGGTTTTCCAGAGACTAGCTGCCAAAGAAGGTTGTTCAGTTGGCGAGTTACTTAGAAGAGTGGGATGTGTAGTTTCCCCTCACATGAAGAAAGAAATTTTAAGGGATTTCAGATCTGTTAGGCGATCTCAAAAGTCAACTGAGGCTTTACCTGTTCACATTCCCATTTTGTTCCGCTTGGGAAGCAGAGTTGATACCACCATCTCTCCTACTAATTTTACTACCACTAGACGCAAGGGGTGTCGACCAGTTAATTTGCATATGGTTCAAAAGATTCTACTAAATACCAGTCATAAGGATGTTCTTCAAATTTCAAAGGATAAGACGAAGAGATTACCCAATACCGCATTTGGTCTGCACCATGGGGAGCATACTTCTCTTTGACATGTTGATGTTCCTACTGAGACACTTCATCTCAAGACATCACCGTCAAAGAAAAAGATATAGATACCCAACGTTACCATACCGATATGGTCCAACAAGGCCATAGGACAGGATCATAGAATGAAGTCAGGGTCTGTAGTATCCAACATTGTCACAGCAATTGCTAGCAAGATGGGGAAACAAGTGGAGGATTACCAGCTAAGTCCTATAGATCTTATGTCTGTGCTATTTTTGGTTGGAGGAGTTGCCCGTAAGAAGCTGTCGGTCACCGGAATCGAAATCCCGTCGCCTGTTTCGGGAAGACATTTTAATTTAAATATATATTTAGTTTTAGAAAAATTTAAAATCAAACTGACCCCATATTTTTTATAATTTAAATGAAAGAGCATTGTACCTCAAATCCTGTATTTATCCCGAAGGATAAACACAAGACTTGAGGATGAGGCTCAATCAAGTAAACTAAGGAGAATTTGGCATTCATTTGGTCTGCAAAACCTTTGTATTTTCCGACAAGTTCCCCTATTAGAAATAACAAATTAAATAGGGTTTATATTAAGCTGGGTTTGTACATGCTTCTTATAAGGGCAAGCCCCTATAGTTAATTACATCTTAAATGATCGAAGTTACCTAAGAAGACTCTCGATAAAAATCATGAAATATTATCTTCAAGGAGTTTCAAAGGGTAGGACTTTTCAATGAGATCGGACGTAGAGGTGTGAAAGAGGATTGGTTCAAATTTGGAACATTTTGTAGAGTCCAAAGGAGGAAGAACTAGAGGATGTCATGGATTTAGAGAAGAACCTGGGTGACTTCCCAAGCTATCCTAATGTTTGGCTTCAGTTTTCAGGAGGAAATTTCAGGTGTTTCATCCTACCAATTTTATTAGTTAGGACTTACATTAACTTGAAACGATCACACAAATTGCTTGAAAGATGAGAGGGTTTAGGTCATGAAGGATGATAACCTCATAATCATAAGACAAGTTAGGGCTTATATTGTATAACAGGGCTATAAAAAAGGCTTAAAGATAAGGTGAGCATTTACGTTGCATAAGCAAGTAACCTCAAAGTCCTAAAGCTTGGATGTTTAAGTCTAAGGAAGGAAGATTGGTTAAACTGGGGAAGGCAGGTTTTACTGTTGAAGATGGTCGAACTACCAACCATGCTAGTTCCAAGCTCCTTGCCGCGACGATTTTGAGTTTTCTAGTGTGTCAAGTTATAATGTCAAATCAGGTGGCCCTATGGTTGATGTTTTTTAAATTTTATGGGGGCATGTTAAAGTTGATTAGAGCGACATCGGTTAGGATCCTACGGTTCCCTTATTCTTGCTCCAATATTTTCTAATGGATTCACTTAATCCAAATGAATTTACTAAACTCAACTTAATGAGTTCCATAATTTCATTTAGACTGTGGGAAGCCTCGTTAGAAACAGTAGGTTACCTCCTCTGAGGAATTCTCGATCATCCGATTGAGACATCTTAATTTAGTTGCAATTGTAGTTTTGTGAAGTTTGTGATTAAATCTTGAGTTGACTTATATTTTGAATGTTGTGGGGGTGAATTTTATCTTCGTTGATTTTAATTTTACTTTTTGTTTTGGTTTTGTGGCTATTCTGATAGTTTTAGTTTTCATACAGAGTGATATTATTGTTTAGCATACAAATTTGCAAGTACAAAAGTGCAGTGTGAAAGTACAAGAAAGACAACACTGAAAACTATAAAAGCGTACCTGCCGAGTCTTCTTGTTCCACCACCTAAAACTCAAAAGGCATGTTAAGGCAGTTTAGTTGAAACAGAGAAGTAAAATTTTGATGACCTATCTAACCCTAGGTCACACTTTGGTGGGTCCTTATTAATTTGATTAAGGCTGATAATCAAAACATATTAAGTTTAGTAACTCTTTGAGGTATCCAACAGGTTAAGAGGAAGAAGCAGGTCAAGGCTTCCCTCGTATCACCTAGTGAAAAGCCTCGAGCTCATTTAAACTTATTATGTTGCTTAATAATTCACCCTATGAACACCCTTACGCTCAATGAACATTGATGTATCAATTATCCCTAAGAGTAAAGTAATTATATTTTGTAATTTAATTTTGATGATTATGTGGGTGAAGACCCTAAAAGAGGCTTGTTTAAGAGACTTAGCCAAATTTTGACTTGGGCTTGTAGTTTTTGAATGATGTTTTAATTTTCAATGATGTTTACTTTTCTAATCCTTATTTAAATGAAACTTGATTTAACTTAAGTCACTACTAAGCCCTTAAGACCTAGGTGAGTGTCTTAATTAGTTTTAAAAAGGTTAAGTTTTAGGTGGTCATGATTCATGATTTGAATTTTACTTGAAAATCAAAATTGGGGTATTAAATTGATTATTTATTGACTTCAAAAGTCATACCCCTAAATCCTAGGTTCATTTTATTTCAATAAACTTCCAAAATTTAATAATCTATAAATTTATTAACTTATCTTTTCAATTAAGTAAGTGAGGTTGGTTTCTACCAATTAACCCCTTGTGTTTCAAACATCAAATTAAGATCAGAGGTTGCCCATTTCCTTCCTCAAGGCTTTGCCCTCAATTTCCAAAATTACACATTTGCCCTCAAGGCTTTAACACATCATAATTTATCAAATTCAATTCAAGTGACTTTGAAATTTTTATCCTACCTCATTCATGGGTCAATTAAGAAATCATATAAGAAAATGTGATTTTTCAAAATTTAATTTAATTTATATAATTATTTTTCATGCATAAATAGAACTTTTCAAAGAAAATTCCTAACTTAACCAAGGTAAATTCTAGTCCTTTGAATTTTTTACTGGAGGTAGACCTAGACTAGAGATACCTTTGGACCAAATTTGAGAAAATTTAATATTTTTCTAAATTTTATTTTATGTATTGGAATTATTTTTAATGAAAACCCATTTTTAGCCTTTAAAATTACATTTTTAGCTTTGAAATTCAGTTTCTTTATTTAGAAAATCAGGAAAAATATCCCAATTATTCTAAAGTGCTTAGGAATCAATTTAGAATATTTCCATAAGTTTTATATTTTGTGTGATTTTTAGAGATTTTTAATTATTTAAATATTTAAAATAGGTTAAAAATCAAGTATTTATTTTAAATATCATTTTATTTTTAGAAAATAATCATAATCCCATAGAACTCAAAAAACTAAGTTTTATAATTTTTCAAGTTATACTTTAATTATTAAAAATCATTTTAGTGCTAAAAATGTTAACTAACGTGAAAAATTAATTTAAGTTATCAAATGAACTTAGAATGCTTTTAATGTTTTATGGTGAGTTCCTTGGATCCTAAAAACAGTGGAGATAAAAAATTAAGTCATTTAGTTGTTTATATTTTTTAAAATTTATTATTTTACTGATTTAGGGTTTGTAAAGTTCAGATGCATTTTAAATGACTTGACTCATGAAAAATTTTCCCAAGGGCTCTCTAGTCATCGTAAACCTTCCAAAATTTTATTGGATTTATTTAAGCAACATGATAATTTCCATTATTAATTTAAGCAAATAATGTATATAAATATGAAAAATATGATTCTCTATCTAGGAACCTTCTCTGACTTTAGAAAAATCAGGGAATGTTCCCTAGATAGAGACAACAACATGCTAAAATTTTAAGTCATGGTGAAATTACTACATGCATGGAGAATAAAAAAAAAAACAAAATTTGTGTTTAATTAATTAAAAATAAAATATGCATCACATGTACTTAAAATTATTTTCACATTGTTCTCCTCTCTTTACTAAGCAAAAGGGTATTTTTATTTTATTTGTGTGATTTTTCTACACCAAGATATGAATTTTTGAAGCTAGGGATCATTTTTGAATTAATTAAATCCATATTTATCTATTTAAATGTGCGGTGCCACCTCAACCTACTCCCATTCGTCATTGTCATCCTCCTCGGCACTGACTCGGCCTGCGGTTTATGTTCTGAAGCACTGTCCAGCTTGATCTCCACCGTCCAACCGATACACGCCTGATCGAACGGCGCTCCGTCATCGTCCTCGATAGCCTAGCCCGATAACCATCTATCTTTCAAGCTCGGTGTCTCCCTCATTTCTCAACCAAATTAAATAAATTTTTTTTAAATGCTCGTATAGACTAGAAGAACATATCTATATGGTTATCATGCCATGAAATCAACTCAAAACAAATGGAGAGTTCAAATATGCTCAGGAATAAGAGAAGTTTTATACCTTGAATCTGAGAAGTGCAGCTTCAATAAGAGGCACTTGGCACGTTCGTTGGGATCCAAGGAGGCTAGCAATTGGGCCTCTAGTCTTGGTGTAAATCCTAGGTGTGATTTTGATCAAGACCAATTTTTGGTGTTGGCCTAGAGCTATTATAGAGGCTATTTCAGAGGTTAATTTGATGGGGCTTTGTCTTCTCTTGTTGTTGTGAAGGTGTGGGCACAAGCAATTAAAGTTTGGTGGAGTTTTCAGGGATGTCATGTTTTTGCACTAATTTTCAAGCTCAAAATTAGGATCACACAGGGGGAATCAAGGCAATGAAATGATTGGAATGGGTTGTGGAGCTATCAAAGATGCTTTGTGAGTGATTTGGGAAGTTATCTGAGAAATTTTTTTAGCACACCTCCCATGGCCGTGGAGGTGAGTTTTTATAAAAATGGTCATGAGGTGACTCTCAGGGAAAATGTTTGGGTATCTTATGGTGCTTAGGTGGAGGGCAGAGGAGCTCTACACTTTGATTTGGCTGAGCGGGCCTCTAGGTTTGATTTAGATAAAACTCAATAGGGAGTGGTCCTCAGTTTTCACTTTTTCGGTGACTAGACTGGCCGACCTTGGCAGGGGGAGGTGGCTAAGAGCTCAGATCATCCANATCTTTCAGGATAGATATAGGGTTTGAGGTATAATGCTCTTTCAATTAAACTATGACAAATAAGGGGTCGGTTTGATTTCATAATTTTCTAAACTCTTCATATTAATAAGGAACTTTTTCTGTAGACAAAAATGGTTTCACAGACCAAATGGATATCATATATTTCTTAGTTTATTTGATCGAGCCTCATCCTTAAGTCTTATGTTTATCTTTCAGGATAGATATAGGGTTTGAGGTATAATGCTCTTTCAATTAAACTATGACAAATAAGGGGTCGGTTTGATTTCATAATTTTCTAAACTTATATATATATATATATTGAAATTAAATGCCTTTCTGAAGCGGGTGATGGGACATTGATTCTGGCGACCGACAGCTTCAAACGGGCAACTCCACAATAAAAATACTGCCAACAGCTTTTGGCTACTCCACTAGGGAAAGTTTCTCTCCTCATTTAAATCATAGAATATTTTCTTCATACAACAGTAATGTGTTCATTTCCCTCATCGGCCAAATTACCCTTCCTTCTTTGGCATGCTTTACTCATTTTTATCCTGAGAGAGTAAGGTCAACTCTTTTAGACTTCAGGACCATTTGTTCGATCACATATAAATTGGGAAGTTCAGGAGGCTATTAAAGACTTTCTGATCACTGTGTGGGTTCAGACCCCCAATAGTTGTGTTGATGGACTACTACCATCTGAGCATTGTGCTTTGTTAAGTTGGTCCAGCACTGGGTCCTGAACTGCACTTTTCCCTTTTGAGTTTAATTTGTTATTTTGTAAATTAAATCAAATCGTGTCATGTTGCACGTGCTCTTTAATTTTTCTTATATTAATTAAATCTCTCTACTCTCAAACTATCTTTATTAATTTTTAAAATTTATACAAACTAAACAAAAGCTTACCTGGTTTACAGATCGACCTCTGTTAATTTTTAGTGCCCGCACTAAGATTACGCGGTGTTGGCCAAATAGCTAACCTTAGAGCTTTTTTTTGTAGTTGTTGCAACGGCGTTCCCAACGCTCACTTTTTCCTGCAACCTGCCGACGAGCCGTAATGCCCGCAATGTCGCTCTCACCATCAAGTTTGGAGCGGGATTTGAAGATCTCAAGGTCATTTTCAGCAAAGCCCCGTTCTTCATAATGAAAGTCGCCGCTCCATAGGTTCAAGAACCATCTATTAAATTTAATCAGAGCCGCCCTCAGAATTTTCCTTCTCATAAGAATGTCGAGACTACTGTCATCATTACACCTACCAAGCCAGTTGTTCTTGTTTCTCCTAAGAGAAAGGAAGTTATGATCATCAAGGACCTGACTAAAGAATTTGTTGTCCTACCATCAGTGTTTGAAATCGGATCAAGTTTGAGGACTACATCGTTAATCCGAACCAAAAGGAAAAACCACAACCGAAAGGTTTGGAGGGCTACTAAAGCCTAGATTCCTAAGGAAGTACCAGTTGATGAAGTTCCTCACCAAGAAGAATCATGATTACCAGTGATCTATCCACTTCTACAAGGGAGTAGGTTCCATCCCATAATGGATACTAACAGGTACGAGAGTATCCAGATGATCGCTGCTATCTTACCGTCACCTCATAGACATGGTGGAGAGAAGAAGAAGCCTACTCCTATCACCCGAGTTAGTACGGTTTTCCAGAGACTAGCTGCCAAAGAAGGTTGTTCAGTTGGCGAGTTACTTAGAAGAGTGGGATGTGTAGTTTCCCCTCACATGAAGAAAGAAATTTTAAGGGATTTCAGATCTGTTAGGCAATCTCAAAAGTCAACTGAGGCTTTACCTGTTCACATTCCCATTTTGTTCCGCTTGGGAAGCAGAGTTGATACCACCATCTCTCCTACTAATTTTACTACCACTAGACGCAAGGGGTGTCGACCAGTTAATTTGCATATGGTTCAAAAGATTCTACTAAATACCAATCATAAGGATGTTCTTCAAATTTCAAAGGATAAGACGAAGAGATTACCCAATACCGCATTTGGTCTGCACCATGGGGAGCATACTTCTCTTTGACATGTTGATGTTCCTACTGAGACACTTCATCTCAAGACATCACCGTCAAAGAAAAAGATATAGATACCCAACGTTACCATACCGATATGGTCCAACAAGGCCATAGGACAGGATCATAGAATGAAGTCAGGGTCTGTAGTATCCAACATTGTCACAGCAATTGCTAGCAAGATGGGGAAACAAGTGGAGGATTACCAGCCAAGTCCTATAGATCTTATGTCTGTGCTATTTTTGGTTGGAGGAGTTGCCCGTAAGAAGCTGTCGGTCACCGGAATCGAAATCCCGTCGCCTGTTTCGGGAAGACATTTTAATTTAAATATATATTTAGTTTTAGAAAAATTTAAAATCAAACTGACCCCATATTTTTTATAATTTAAATGAAAGAGCATTGTACCTCAAATCCTGTATTTATCCCGAAGGATAAACACAAGACTTGAGGATGAGGCTCAATCAAGTAAACTAAGGAGAATTTGGCATTCATTTGGTCTGCAAAACCTTTGTATTTTCCGACAAGTTCCCCTATTAGAAATAACAAATTAAATAGGGTTTATATTAAGCTGGGTTTGTACATGCTTCTTATAAGGGCAAGCCCCTATAGTTAATTACATCTTAAATGATCGAAGTTACCTAAGAAGACTCTCGATAAAAATCATGAAATATTATCTTCAAGGAGTTTCAAAGGGTAGGACTTTTCAATGAGATCGGACGTAGAGGTGTGAAAGAGGATTGGTTCAAATTTGGAACATTTTGTAGAGTCCAAAGGAGGAAGAACTAGAGGATGTCATGGATTTAGAGAAGAACCTGGCTGACTTCCCAAGCTATCCTAATGTTTGGCTTCAGTTTTCAGGAGGAAATTTCAGGTGTTTCATCCTACCAATTTTATTAGTTAGGACTTACATTAACTTGAAATGATCACACAAATTGCTTGAAAGATGAGAGGGTTTAGGTCATGAAGGATGATAACCTCATAATCATAAGACAAGTTAGGGCTTATATTGTATAACAGGGCTATAAAAAAGGCTTAAAGATAAGGTGAGCATTTACGTTGCATAAGCAAGTAACCTCAAAGTCCTAAAGCTTGGATGTTTAAGTCTAAGGAAGGAAGATTGGTTAAACTGGGGAAGGCAGGTTTTACTGTTGAAGATGGTCGAACTACCAACCATGCTAGTTCCAAGCTCCTTGCCGCGACGATTTTGAGTTTTCTAGTGTGTCAAGTTATAATGTCAAATCAGGTGGCCCTATGGTTGATGTTTTTTAAATTTTATGGGGGCATGTTAAAGTTGATTAGAGCGACATCGGTTAGGATCCTACGGTTCCCTTATTCTTGCTCCAATATTTTCTAATGGATTCACTTAATCCAAATGAATTTACTAAACTCAACTTAATGAGTTCCATAATTTCATTTAGACTGTGGGAAGCCTCGTTAGAAACAGTAGGTTACCTCCTCTGAGGAATTCTCGATCATCCGATTGAGACATCTTAATTTAGTTGCAATTGTAGTTTTGTGAAGTTTGTGATTAAATCTTGAGTTGACTTATATTTTGAATGTTGTGGGGGTGAATTTTATCTTCGTTGATTTTAATTTTACTTTTTGTTTTGGTTTTGTGGCTATTCTGATAGTTTTAGTTTTCATACAGAGTGATATTATTGTTTAGCATACAAATTTGCAAGTACAAAAGTGCAGTGTGAAAGTACAAGAAAGACAACACTGAAAACTATAAAAGCGTACCTGCCGAGTCTTCTTGTTCCACCACCTGAAACTCAAAAGGCATGTTAAGGCAGTTTAGTTGAAACAGAGAAGTAAAATTTTGATGACCTATCTAATCCTAGGTCACACTTTGGTGGGTCCTTATTAATTTGATTAAGGCTGATAATCAAAACATATTAAGTTTAGTAACTCTTTGAGGTATCCAACAGGTTAAGAGGAAGAAGCAGGTCAAGGCTTCCCTCGTATCACCTAGTGAAAAGCCTCGAGCTCATTTAAACTTATTATGTTGCTTAATAATTCACCCTATGAACACCCTTACGCTCAATGAACATTGATGTATCAATTATCCCTAAGAGTAAAGTAATTATATTTTGTAATTTAATTTTGATGATTATGTGGGTGAAGACCCTAAAAGAGGCTTGTTTAAGAGACTTAGCCAAATTTTGACTTGGGCTTGTAGTTTTTGAATGATGTTTTAATTTTCAATGATGTTTACTTTTCTAATCCTTATTTAAATGAAACTTGATTTAACTTAAGTCACTACTAAGCCCTTAAGACCTAGGTGAGTGTCTTAATTAGTTTTAAAAAGGTTAAGTTTTAGGTGGTCATGATTCATGATTTGAATTTTACTTGAAAATCAAAATTGGGGTATTAAATTGATTATTTATTGACTTCAAAAGTCATACCCCTAAATCCTAGGTTCATTTTATTTCAATAAACTTCCAAAATTTAATAATCTATAAATTTATTAACTTATCTTTTCAATTAAGTAAGTGAGGTTGGTTTCTACCAATTAACCCCTTGTGTTTCAAACATCAAATTAAGATCAGAGGTTGCCCATTTCCTTCCTCAAGGCTTTGCCCTCAATTTCCAAAATTACACATTTGCCCTCAAGGCTTTAACACATCATAATTTATCAAATTCAATTCAAGTGACTTTGAAATTTTTATCCTACCTCATTCATGGGTCAATTAAGAAATCATATAAGAAAATGTGATTTTTCAAAATTTAATTTAATTTATATAATTATTTTTCATGCATAAATAGAACTTTTCAAAGAAAATTCCTAACTTAACCAAGGTAAATTCTAGTCCTTTGAATTTTTTACTGGAGGTAGACCTAGACTAGAGATACCTTTGGACCAAATTTGAGAAAATTTAATATTTTTCTAAATTTTATTTTATGTATTGGAATTATTTTTAATGAAAACCCATTTTTAGCCTTTAAAATTACATTTTTAGCTTTGAAATTCAGTTTCTTTATTTAGAAAATCAGGAAAAATATCCCAATTATTCTAAAGTGCTTAGGAATCAATTTAGAATATTTCCATAAGTTTTATATTTTGTGTGATTTTTAGAGATTTTTAATTATTTAAATATTTAAAATAGGTTAAAAATCAAGTATTTATTTTAAATATCATTTTATTTTTAGAAAATAATCATAATCCCATAGAACTCAAAAAACTAAGTTTTATAATTTTTCAAGTTATACTTTAATTATTAAAAATCATTTTAGTGCTAAAAATGTTAACTAACGTGAAAAATTAATTTAAGTTATCAAATGAACTTAGAATGCTTTTAATGTTTTATGGTGAGTTCCTTGGATCCTAAAAACAGTGGAGATAAAAAATTAAGTCATTTAGTTGTTTATATTTTTTAAAATTTATTATTTTACTGATTTAGGGTTTGTAAAGTTCAGATGCATTTTAAATGACTTGACTCATGAAAAATTTTCCCAAGGGCTCTCTAGTCATCGTAAACCTTCCAAAATTTTATTGGATTTATTTAAGCAACATGATAATTTCCATTATTAATTTAAGCAAATAATGTATATAAATATGAAAAATATGATTCTCTATCTAGGAACCTTCTCTGACTTTAGAAAAATCAGGGAATGTTCCCTAGATAGAGACAACAACATGCTAAAATTTTAAGTCATGGTGAAATTACTACATGCATGGAGAATAAAAAAAAAAACAAAATTTGTGTTTAATTAATTAAAAATAAAATATGCATCACATGTACTTAAAATTATTTTCACATTGTTCTCCTCTCTTTACTAAGCAAAAGGGTATTTTTATTTTATTTGTGTGATTTTTCTACACCAAGATATGAATTTTTGAAGCTAGGGATCATTTTTGAATTAATTAAATCCATATTTATCTATTTAAATGTGCGGTGCCACCTCAACCTACTCCCATTCGTCATTGTCATGCTCCTCAGCGCTGACTCGGCCTGCGGTTTATGTTCTGAAGCACTGTCCAGCTTGATCTCCACCGTCCAACCGATACACGCCTGATCGAACGGCGCTCCGTCATCGTCCTCGATAGCCTAGCCCGATAACCATCTATCTTTCAAGCTCGGTGTCTCCCTCATTTCTCAATCAAATTAAATAATTTTTTTTTAAATGCTCGTATAGACTAGAAGAACATATCTATATGGTTATGATGCCATGAAATCAACTCAAAACAAATGGAGAGTTCAAATATGCTCAGGAATAAGAGAAGTTTTATACCTTGAATCTGAGAAGTGCAGCTTCAATAAGAGGCACTTGGCACGTTCGTTGGGATCCAAGGAGGCTAGCAATTGGGCCTCTAGTCTTGGTGTAAATCCTAGGTGTGATTTTGATCAAGACCAATTTTTGGTGTTGGCCTAGAGCTATTATAGAGGCTATTTCAGAGGTTAATTTGATGGGGCTTTGTCTTCTCTTGTTGTTGTGAAGGTGTGGGCACAAGCAAATAAAGTTTGGTGGAGTTTTCAGGGATGTCATGTTTTTGCACTAATTTTCAAGCTCAAAATTAGGATCACACAGGGGGAATCAAGGCAATGAAATGATTGGAATGGGTTGTGGAGCTATCAAAGATGCTTTGTGAGTGATTTGGGAAGTTATCTGAGAAATTTTTTTAGCACACCTCCCATGGCCGTGGAGGTGAGTTTTTATAAAAATGGTCATGAGGTGACTCTCAGGGAAAATGTTTGGGTATCTTATGGTGCTTAGGTGGAGGGCAGAGGAGCTCTACACTTTGATTTGGCTGAGCGGGCCTCTAGGTTTGATTTAGATAAAACTCAATAGGGAGTGGTCCTCAGTTTTCACTTTTTCGGTGACTAGACTGGCCGACCTTGGCAGGGGGAGGTGGCTAAGAGCTCAGATCATCCAGAGGAATATGTCAAAGCAATTTAATGCAAGGGCATTTAGTTTTAGTAATGGTATCTTAAGCATGTGAATTTTTGGAAATAAGACTCCTAAATTTGGGGGACTTTTGGTCCATGGCTTATTTTAGGTGGTTAGATGGCTTTTGGCTCAGTCTTAGGGTCTAACCAATGACTGAGGTGCAGTTAATTTGATTGCTTTAAGGTGGTTTAATCATGTTTAATGCATGCATTTAATTGATCAAAGTTTGGGTTTGAGCTGGGTTAGCCACGTAAATTGACCCAGTTGATTGATCAATATTGTGTGGATGCTTGTTATTAAGATATTTGGTGAAGGGTTGAAGTAATTTTGAGTTCAATATGTTGGTCAATTTGAGGAATTTTTGAAATTTGGTCAATTTGGGCATGTCGGGCTAGTCATGGGTGTAGGTTGGGCTAGCCTTGAGCTAAGTCCAAATTTAATGGTTCAAATGATCAAGGGAGATGTTGTAAAGATTTTTTTGTGAAGGGATGGAGTGGAAATTTTGGGGCTAAAGCCATCAATTTGGTGAGATTTTGAGACATGGCCAATTTGGGGCCTTTGGACTTAGGCTATAATCAAATCAAATTGAGGCTTCACCAAGGCCAATAGATGGTCAAATTTGATGTGTAGGAATGTTATGAAGATTTTTCAACACAAATTCTGGCAAATGGAGTAGGCCATGGGTTCAATTTGGTGGAACCAAGTCATAGGGCTAAAATTGGGTTTTTGGTTCAGCTCAAACTTGGGTTCAAATCATTGATCAATTAAGCTTGGATTTGGTTTAGATTGGTCATATCAAGGATGAATCGGAGTTTAGAATTAAAATTGGGGTAAGTTGAGACCAATTGGATAGACATTTTGGGTAATTTGGGGAAAATGTCGGCCTTTAAAGGGCAATTTGGGGGTTTTGACCAAAGATTGCCAAATTGGCCAAATTAGGTCATGTGATAGTTGAGCAAAGTAAATTTTGAATTTAGGGTGTTTGGGAGGTTTTGGGAATATTTGACGGGTTTTGGGATTTTTTGGGATTTTTTAGAATTTTTGGAATTTTTGGGTAAGGATGGGTATTTTGGTAGTTTGTCCAATTTTGGTGATTTTGGGTAGTTTTTAGTGTTTTTAGGGTTTTTGAAATGATTTTTTAATCAAGTTGGGTATTTTGGGTAGATTTGGAAATTTTGGCCAAATTTGGGGCCCCAAGGGTTTCTAGGTAATTCGGGGGAATTTAGGGGCAAAAGGCTAGGTTGGGTATCTTGGTGGAGTTGGAGTGTCAAACATCACCAATAAGCCATGGACCAAAAGAAACCCTATTTTGGGTCCTCTATGTAGTGGTCTTAGCTAAACCCTAGCCTAGGACTACTAGGTTTAGGGGACCACCTACATGAGTCCCCAAAAAGTATCAAGGGACCGTAGCCTAGAAATTCTTAGTTTAGGGTAGTGAGTGATTGTGTGCCTTAGCCCTAGACCAACACCCAGGTTGAACCCTAAGGTCATGCAATCCTAAGGGAACTCATCTTGAGCTCCAACATAATGACTCCACCTACTAAGTGCTAGAGGTTAGGACCAATATGTGGAACTTCAAGTTGAGAAAAGAATAGTGTAGAATTTCTAATAGTGAGGGTTCCTTGTCTAGTTTCCTAAGAACAGTCAATAGGAAAGTCATATGGCTAGATCTTATGCCACTAAAGAATAAAAATTAAACATCAACCAAAAGTGAGGTCAACAACTCAAAATGCTACAAAACTTAATAATTGAAGAAAAGGTATAAAAGCTCAGGGTCGAGATTTTTGAGTTAGCCCAAGAATATGGAGTTTCCATTGATGATAATGAAGATTTTAACTTCAATGATTACCTCGAGGAAGATTTCATGGATAAGCATGTCATAAAGACCATAGCCGCTACATCTATGTGTGATGCTCAACCTCTCGTTGAAAAGAACATTGAAGATGAGCTGTGTAGGGTTTTTTTTTTAAGCGACGAGCAGATGAGCTAAATAGAGAAAAAAATGAAAGAGATGACCGCTGTCATGACCGCCATCACTACAGTTTAGGGACAGTCTTAAGTACCACAGTTAGCCTCTGTAGAAGTCAATCAATTGGAGATTATACATATCACATATGAAGGAGTGAAGTCACCTCAACAAATAGAGATGATTAACAAAAGAAGGATTCTCCATCAATTGCCATACCAGAAAAGGAATTTAAGCAAATAGTCGAGCAAGTTCAGGTGGCCTTAGCCAAATCTAAGGGTGGTGGATTGGTTTTAAAGGCTAGAACTTACCCAGATGAGTTCGATGTTGTCCCCTATCCTATGTGTTTTGTGTAACCAAACTTTAAGATATTTGATGGGACTGGAAATCCAAGGCAACACATAACATATTTTTGAGCCAGTTGTGGTAATACTGGAGGTAACGAAGCTCTACTCTTTATATACTTTGTCAGCAGCCTATTAGGGATTGCTTTTGATTGGTATGTCAAACTACCCAACGGATCAGTCAAGAAGTTTGTCGAACTAGAACAGTTGTTTGAAAAAAGATTTGCTGGAGCGCAGCATCATGTGTCTATTGAAGATCTCTTAATAGAGAAGCAGAAGCCCAACGAGACTTTTGTGGACTACATTTTGAGGTGGAGAAACCTTAGCATGAAATGTGAACCTTAGCTATAGAAACATCATGTAATTGAGATCTTACTCAAGAGCATCCATGGGCAATTAGCTTTCATGCTCAAGGGACTCACCATTAAATCCTTCGAGATGCTACTCAACAAAGCTAACAGTCTTTAAGAAGAAGTCAAACATATGGATTCTCATGAGAAGGCCAAGAAATCCAGGACGACCAGTGTATTTGAAAAGAAGTCCAGAACAGTGGCAACGATCAATAAAGGAAAACAACAATACATGCAGAAAATACCCATCAGTCGTCATCATAGCATGTTCGATAACAAACACAATAGTATGGCCAGTCCAGCCAGCGACCGCATCAAGGAGGATCACACTGGGCAGAGAATAAGAGAATATCTTTCACAGAACAACAAAAAATAGTGTATTCCTTTAAAGATGAAGCGATATCTAAGATGTTCAAAAGTCTGATGTAGAAGCATGAGTTTAGATTACCATATTGAAAGAAACCTGAACAGGTCGATACGAAAGATCATGTGAACTATTGCCTGTATCATAGATTGCTTGGACACACAACAGAGGAATGTTTCTTCTTCAAAGATTGGCTTGAGAGAAACCTTAAAGAAGGAAATATAATGATCCTAAAGAATATTTAAAAGACCCTGAAAAAGGTTGCATAAATATGATTTCAGCTGATCCAATCTCTCCGATCGACCCGTATACTGGAAAGAATGAATGGAGTTTGACTTCAAACAAACTCAAGAGGGTCCTAAACTAGATCCAGTCTGCTTCAAGGCAAGCTTCTATCCAAAGTATTTAGCTTGTCAAGCCAAAGATGAAGATTTCACCAAAAGATATATCATTATCAAAGAAGAGGAAGAAGAAGAACACCATCATAAAGACTAATGGCACGGGGGATAGGATAGGGGTTGCCTCTGCTAGATTGGTTGTCTCGGATTCTAGGAAGAAAGTCCTTAAACCCCTGACCTTGTATGATTATCTTTTTATTCCCCGGGGTCTTATGAATTTAATCATTATGATTTCGGCTACATTTTAACTCTTTCTAGTGACAACGTGATCAATTATGACCAATCTAACTTCAATCTCAATTCTCAAAAAGATCATCAAATCATGCTCGAGTCAGATGAACTCTTTTACAAGACCAAAGAAGAAATTCATAACACCTCTTATGATAGCGCTGAGAGTGAGAAACCAATCCTCGAGTGCAATGGTGCACAACTCACAATCAACTTAGATCTTCCCATCGAAGAAGAAACACTGAAAGATTCAATAATGACATCTCAAGAAGAAGAAATTACAGAAGAGAGTTTAAGGAGAGGGAGAGTATTATCCTCAAGGTCAGTTCTAATGAATAAAAGAAAGCAAATAGTAATTCGAGAAGAGCTAACTTCACCTACATCAGCGGAAGAAATACATAACCAAGTAAAGATCAGAGGATCATATAATGTGGATTACAATGTGCTAGCTCATCTTAGGAAGTTGCCGGCATGATTAAGCATCTACGATGCTCTTATTCTATCAAAGGAGATGAGAGAGTCTCTGATTACAGTATTGCTTGACCTAGAGATTTGTTTAGCCCAGTTGGCCAACACATCCTTTGATGAACTTTTCTCATTGAAAGAATAATATGGGTAACCTTCACAGATAAAGACATGCTTCTTGAAATCGCCGACCATAATCGTCCACTCTATATCTCCGTTAACATTGGCAGATTTGTGTTGCCCAGAGTTTTAGTAGATCCTAGAGCATCCCTCAACTTGATGAGCTTACAGACGTTGGACTATTTAGACATTGAAGCTCAGGAGCTTATGACAGATAAAATGATGTTAAGAGGATTGAACCAAAAGAGAAAGAGAGAGCCCTTGGATCAATTACATTGCTTATGAAGGCTAGAGAACTAATAACAACCGCTAAATTCCATATGATCGATGTTGAGACCTCTTTTAATGCTCTACTTGGTCGATCATGGATTCACGAACACAACATGGTTCCATCGTCTCTACACCAGTGCATTAAGTACAACAAAGAAAGACAAGAACTTTGCATTAAGGGAGATTTACAACCATTTTCAGTTCATGAAGTTGGCATTCATGAAGATGCCGCCTACTACGCGCCTTCAAAAAAAAAATGTCTTCTTTCGTGAAATTGTAACAAATAAAAGTGAAGATTCAGAAGAATTACAATGGCAAGGCCATTCAACTCTGCTTCAGGTATCTACCACCACCCTTTTGCAACAAGTTGGTTGAGGTTATTTTAGTTCGCGCACCGCACCTGAGGTTGAGGCCGTGGAAGTAGATGAGGAAGAACCAATTTAATTGTTGAATGGACTAGGCCAACCATCAACATTGATGATGAGGGAAGCTTTGAAGATAAAATAATGATGACAAAATAGAAGAAACCTCAGTACGAGTGTCCTTTGAAGAGTTGGAGAAAAGAGAATTTGAGACAATGTATGATCAGATAAACCACTATGTGAACACCATGATCCTTACTCTGATTCTCCCTTAACAAGTCGAGAGTTTGGAGGTCAAGGAAGTTTGTAGCATTGGTTCAAAGCCGATCAAATTTTATCGTGCTTCAATCTCTAATAATCTTGGAAATTGTGTAAATTTGGATGAGGATCCTAATAAAGTAATGGAATTACCTTTTAGTTACTTTTCACCTTGTGTACAAAAGTTAATTCAATAGGGACATTTGCCAAAAAAGACACCAAAAGATAAATTACAACTTTTTAAAAAATTATGGGATGTTAAAAGTCAAATTTCTAGCTTGAAAGAGGGTCTAAGATTTGGTGGAGTTAGACCAGTCGATGTTTCAGAATTTTGCATGGTTGTCACTAATAAATTGGAAGATGATTGTCTCGATATAGATGATGAATCTACTAATCAGCTAGTAGAAGATGCCCCGCCAGAATTTGAGGAAGAAATCAATTCAACTGTCAAAGAATTGAAGGAAATTATCCTCGAAACAGAAGAGTAGCCCCGACCTACATTTATAAGTTCTCTACTCAATGATGAAGAATCTATAGAGTTGATTAAACTATTAAAATAATTCAAATATTGCTTTGCATGGTGTTATGATGAAATGTTAGGACTGTCAATAGAAGTTGCAGTTCATAAACTTGGGGTGAACAAAAATATGACTCTGGTAAATCAAGCTCCCAAAAGAATCTGCCTCAATATGGAGTGACAAGTCATTAACGAGGTAAATAAATTAATAAATGCTAAATTTGTAAAAGAAGAGTAATTCCTCACGTGGTTAGCTAACATTGTACCGGTTAAGAAAAAAAATGGACAAATCCGTGTATGTGTCGACTTCAGAGATTTGAACAAAGTGTGTCCAAAGGATGAGTTTCCAATGCCTATACCAAAAATGATGGTGGACATCGCCTTGACACATGAAATTTTCTCCTTTATGGAAGGATCATCGGGGTATAATCAAATCAAGATGGCTCCAGAAGGTGTAGCACTTACAACCTTTAGGACACATATCGAGATTTTGTTCTACACAGTGATGTCGTTTGGGTTGAAGAACGCCTGAGCAACATTTTAACGAGGTATGATGAATATTTTTTATGATCTCATTCACAACAAAGTGGAATGCTACTTGGTCATCAAGAGTAAATAGAAAATAGACCATTACTTAAAGTGCACCTTGAGAAGAATCACTTAAAGTGCACGGTTACGACTATATGACCTTAAGAAGAATCACTTAAAGTGCACCTTCAGCGTTACCTCTGAGAAATTTCTAGGATTCGTTATCTGTCTTCAGGGAATCAAGTTTGACCTGGAAAATATTAAAGCTATTTAGGAAATGCCTCCTCCTAAAACCTTGAAACAACTACTTTCCTTCCAAGGGAAGTTGTCATATCTGAGACATTTTATTTCTAATCTCTTAGGTAGGTGCCAGACCTTCTTGGCATTAATTATATAGGATGTCAAATTTGTTTGGGAAGAGAAATTTCGGCGGGCTTTTGAAAACATTAAACAATATTTCATGACACCTCTTATTTTGGCAGCCCCTCTCTCGGGAAAACCGTCGATACTTTATATGCTGCCATGGATGACTCTCTCTGAACCGTCTTAGGTAATGTCAATGACGAGGGTAAGGAAAACACACTATACTACTTGATTCGTTGTCTAATATCAAAAGAGATAAGGTATCCACCAATTGAGAAGCATTCTCTAGTATTAATTTTTGCCCCCAGAAACTTAGTCCTTACATGCTTTCTCATAAGATTACTCCTAATTTAAAAAGCTAATTGGTTGCATTTTTTATGACCCGACCAACACTCTTTGGACGTTTAGCGAGATGGTTAATGATTTTGTTGCAATTTGATATAACTTTTGTTTCCCTTCATGCTATCAACGGACATATTTTAGCAGAATTTCTCGCTGCACACCCACTTCCAGCAAGGTCCCCTCTTAATGACGAGTTACTAGTTGAGTAGATGTTACAAATGGAGTTCTCCAGTGTGCTACACTAGGAGATGTACTTCGATGGAGCTACGTCAGCCATAAATGATAATGTACCAGACACAGTTATACTAGGCAAAGCAAGAATTGGCTTGGTTTTCATCACACTAGATAAGGGTATGCTGAGTAGAATATGAACCTTAATTACTGGGTTGGAATTAGCAATCTTAATTGAAATAACAAATATTGTTTTCTATGACGACTCTCAACTCATCATCCAACAAGTCATCGAACAGCACAAGATTTTGAAACCATGTTTATAAGAATACCATCAGTACACGATGAAGCTACTGGAGTAGATTCCCAACTTAACTTTGTATCGAATTCCTCGGGAAGATAATGCTCATGCTGATGCTCTAGCAAAACTTTCAAAGAATTGGCGTGTCCCCCATAGAATTCCTTTGACATTACAGTACAAGGAAGTCAAGTTTTGTCTCGAATTGACCTCGACAATCTATACAAGCTAAAAAAGAAGAATAAACATTGATTACGACTGCTGATATCAATGAAGATTGGCGTAAGCCATTCATAGAATAGTTTCAAACTTGAAAGCTGTCGGAAGACAAGTCAGCAACACACTACATCACAAGAAGGGTTATGTCATACACCTTAGTTGGTGATGTCCTCTACAGAAGATCATTCCATCAAATGTGGCTACAATGTTTAAGCAAAACAAAAGCAAAAAATATTGTCAAAGAGGTACATGCCGGATTGGGTGGCACTCACCAATCAGGGCCAAAAATGAAAATGAAGATCAAAAGACTCGGATATTATTGGCTAGCAAAGATGTTTGACTGCATGGATACAACCAGAATATGGCACCAGTCTCAAGTGGATGGGGTGGTCTTGCACAAAACCTCCAATTATTCTACACCCAACAATTGCATTGTGGCCCTTCGAGTGTTGGGGCACGGGCATAATATGTCCGATAGACCCTGAGTCTTCTAAATGACACAGATTTATACATTTCGCTACAAATTACATTTCCAAATAAGCTGAGGTAGTGCCATTACGAGAGGTTACAACACAACACGTCCTTCAATTCATTAAAATCCAAGTCGTCTACCATTTTGGAGTTCCGTGCATAATAATCTCTGACAATAGGACAGCCTTCAAAAGCACAAAAATCAATAATTTCATTAAACAACACATAATAGACTGAAGATACTCTACGATCTACTATCCGAAGGAAAATGGCCTAGCCAAGGCCTTCAACAATACACTAATACAGATTTTGAAGAAGACACTGGAGTAAAATAAAAGAGATTGGCATAACAGATTGCTAGAAGCTTTGTGGGCGTACTGGATAGCGCTCAGGACTTCCACTCAGTGTAC
Organism: Phalaenopsis aphrodite; assembly: GCA_003013225.1. NCBI lineage: Eukaryota > Viridiplantae > Streptophyta > Magnoliopsida > Asparagales > Orchidaceae > Phalaenopsis > Phalaenopsis aphrodite. Next base: position 1,268,867 of record NEWO01000066.1, read on the forward strand.
ACCCTAGATGCTAGTGAACGGGTTCGAGGTCGTACTATCGCTAGAGGTCTAGACGTTATCTCTCAGAGTAGCTGTCGCCAATCAACATACAATAAAAAAAAATACAAAACTCATACTTGAAGAATTGAAAAGTTTTGAAGGAAAATGACTAGAAGCACAACCAAATTTGGAACTTTAGTAGACAAAAATGATACAAGCCCATGACAAATTAGTCCACCCAAGGACATTCAAAATTGATGATCTCATTCTTGTTCTCAAAAGGCCTATTCTTGTACGCTGCAAGATAGGTACAAAATTCAAGCCAAGTTGTGAAGGACCTTTGTTGTAGAAAAAGTATACACAGAAGGAGCCTACCAGCTAGTGGATTTTCGAGGTGAAAGACCCATGTTGTCGATCAACAGACGATACTTGAAGACATACTATGCAACTTGATGCTGCTTGGAATTGCCTTTTTGAAATTTTGATCGTTCTGGGGTTATTTATTTGGCTAGACGTCTGTGACCGGATCAAAAAATTTTGTAATAAAATTAACCTTAATAAAATGAAAATCTTTGAAATTACATATTTCGATTTTCTTCTTTCAACTTTAAAGTTTGATATTTTACTAATCTAAAAAATATATACATATAAATAAATAATTTTGTCACCAACATAAACTAAAATTTTCTCTAATAAAAACTTTGTTTTATTCTTGTTCCTGCTAAATTTCAGCACACTGATGTTTTTCTTATCATCTGTAGAGAAAATGTCTGGATAGAAGCTGATTTTTACTATTAAAGATGGTTGGAGCCTCACACTTAACAAGGAAAGGGCACCACAGGGTGACACCATAGACTTTGACATGGAATTCAGTCAAGTTGACATGGACTATGAGGGTCCCCTGATGAATGTGGTTAGTCGTCGAGAAAAAGATGGGCAACCATCACTGTTGAAGATCAGTACCAGGGAGAATTCGTCACCAAAGAGGAAAAATGTGATAATACAACAAGATCTGATGGAGGGAAACCTAGTCACTTCTAATGACAATAGACTGTCGGATGTACCACTACAAAGAACTCAACGCAGAAATGCCAACTGCCGAAAACATAAGGCTTTCCTACGTCATAAAAGAAGACGCTAGTAGGAGGCAAAAAAATTACTTACCCCTATTCCTGAGAGAAAAATCTACTTTCCAGATATGAGAGAGACTTCCTCCGACCTCCCTGTCACAAAGGATGAGTTTGAGTTCTCTACAGAGCCAAAGATACAAGGAGTTTCAGATGATCTTTGTGCGGGTTGCACGACATGCAACGTTGAAGTTCCCACACGTACACCAAGTATAAGGGAATTTGTGGAATATCCAGATTACAATGTTCTCCACCTAAAATGCTACAGTACACTAGCGAAATATACATCTGCTGATGACAGATATCAGGTCACCAATCAGCCAATGGGGGAGTCATATATCCCATTGGATGCAAAGACAACACCAACATAGATTCTTACCGACATTGAAATGAGGGAGCGTCCTCGACAGCTGCCGATCATTACCACTGTAGAATACTACAAAATGAGTAAAGTGAATAAAAAGGAATTTAAATTCTATGAAGAAGTTTAAGGAAGGTTCATTAATATATTGGAAGGCTTGGAAATGTATACCTGAGTCTTCTCCAAAATCGATGAAAGAAGTGTTCTCGACTTCATCTTTGATCTAAGAGACAGGGGTTGAGCTGGCCTTTTGATGGAAAGAATCAATTTTCAGCCATAAAAATGGATGCACATAGAAGGTAGAATTACCATACAACATGGTTGCTATTACACTTTCTCCCAGGACAAAGATGAAAATCCCTCAGGGATTTTGAGATACGACGAGGTTGATTCGCTACCTCCCATGATAGAATGGATGATTAAGAGAATGGTCCAATGGAGCATACTTCCATCCAAATACATTCCCAATAGTTGTACATCAATATATACGATAATGGTGACTACATTCCCCCTCATATAGACCATCATGATTTTGTAAGACCTTTTTTCACGGTCTCATTGTTTGGAAAAGAAATAGATGTCATTGGCTCCGGCGAGTTCAAGGTTCCGTGGAGATTCCACTACCAGTGGGTTTAGTGCTCGTTCTTAAAGGAAATGGAAGAGACATTGCCAAACATTACATTCTAGGGGTACGATACTTCAGGGTGTCTGTAACTTTCTGAAGAATGGATGACAGCAAAATGACATATGTATTTCCACCAGATCAAGAGTTGGAAGAACTGCTGCCTTACGAGCTATGAGAGGGTTGCACCTCTAAGCACACAAAGAGAACTCTTGTCCTAAAGCGTGATTTAGTAGGTTATCCTGATTGGAAGCTCACCTTACCAGAGATGGACATTCAGGGGATACCTTTTGTACTACGTTTTAACACAATAGATATGATGATATATATACCAAATATGCTCAACTTGTGATATGTCCCTAGCGTAAAATATTTTTAGATGTACTTTGATGCATTCAACATATTGTACCTTTTGAGACTGTGGCCTGTACTCAATCTGTAACACTTGTTGAAGCAGATTAAAGAAATCTCTTTCAGAATTTTGTATGTTATTTCAATTGCCCTTTCATGTGATAGATAAAGAGCTATAGAACCATACATTGGTTCTAAACTACAAAGAACAAAGAACAAAATAATAAAAACTTATTAATAAAGTCCAAATAAAACATTCTTTTGAAAATCAATCAACCAATGAAAATTAAATTTTGAAAAACATATTTTGAAAATTAAACGTGATAAAAACAACAAGAAAAATGAAAATAAATCTGTTGAGTTGTTTCTCACAACTTTTAGGTCTTTTACTCTTTTCTCGCGCGGTACGACCATCCTTATCTGCACTAAATCTCACAAAATTTCACATATCTTCCTCACCAATGTCAACAATATCACATGACACATATCTATGGGTTCAACACCACAAACCCTTTTTAAATTTCAACTCTCATTTTGGAATCAGTCCCTAACTTCTGATTCCCTCTTTTCGTGGTCAGTCCCTAACTTCTGATTTTATTTTTGAGATTGATCCCTAAATTTCAATTCTCATTTTGGAATCAGTCCCTAACTTCTGATTTCCTCTTTCAAGGTCAGTCCCTAAATTTTGTTTCTCTTTCTGAGATTGATCCATAAATTTTAATTCTCACTTTGTAATCAGTCCCTAACTTCTGATTCCCTCTTTTTGAGGTCGGTCCATAATTTTTTATCCTCATTCTAAGATTGATCTCTAAATTTCAACTCTCATTTAGGAATCAGCCCCTAACTTCTGATTCCCTCTTTTTGAGTTTGGTCCCGAACATTCGATCCTCTTTTTGAGATTGATTCCTAAATTTTAGCTCTTACTTTAGAACTAGTCCCTAACTTTTGATGCACTCTTTTTGAGGTTGGTCCCTAACTTTAGATCTTGTTTTTGAGATTGATCCTTAAATTTTAATTCTCATTTTGAAATCCGTTCCTAACTTCTGATTCCCTCCTTTTGAGGTTGGTCCGTAACTTCCTATTCTTTTTTTATGATTGATCCTTAAATTTTAATTCCCATTTCAGAATCGGTCCCTAACTTATGATTCCCTCCTTCCGAGGTTGGTCCCTAAGTTTCGATCATCTTTCTGAGATTGATCACGAATTTTCAACTCTCATTTTGGAATCAGTCCCTAACTTCTAATTCCCTCTTTTTCAGGTCGGTCCCTAACTTCCATTCCTCTTTTTGAGATTGATCCTTAAATTTCTATTCTCATTTTGGAATCAGCCCTTAACTTTTGATTCCCTCTTTTCATGATCGATCCCTAACTTCCGATCATCTTTCTAAGATTGATCCTTAAATTTTAACTCTCATTTTGGAATCAGTCCCTAACTTTTGATTCCCTCTTTTCGAGGTTCGTCCCTAAGTTTCGACTCTCTTTTTAAGATTGATACTTAAATTTTAATTCTAATATTGGGATTAGTCCCTAAATTTTGATTCCCTCCTTTCGAGTTCGGTACCTAAATTCTGACTCTCTTTTTGCGATTGATACTTAAATTTCAGCTCTCATTTTAAGGTCAGTACCTAAATTTTAATTCCCTCCTTTTGATGTCAGTACCTAATTTCCAGCTGTTCTTTTCAGGATTGATGCCCAAATTTCAATTCCCATCTTACAGTCAGCACCTACATACTGATTCCCATCCTCTGTAAATACCTGAAACTTGATAATTTGAAACTCACTCTCCGATCCCGAGCGAGGGTTTCCACTCCTTGATTTCAATCAGTTATTCACCTACTATATTCCCCAATGAAAAAATCTGACACTCAATTTTACACTCCTTTCTAGGTCAGTTGACTTAGGAGTTTGTGTTGGTTTTGTTGAGATCTTCGATCAACGCCAATACTCGCCATGTGCTTTGCCCAACACACCACACCTATTGGGGGTCCATTTGATGACCTCACTTTCAATTGAGATTTAGTTTTCCCTCTTTAGTTGCTTAAGTTCAAGCCAAAGGACATTTCTTGTTAACTATTCTTAGAAAACTAGAAAAGGAACCCTCAAATTTAGAAATTCTAAACTCTTTCTTGCTCAACTTGAAGTCCCACATATTAGTCCTAACCTCTAGCACTTAGTAGATATGAAGGATCTCAAGAGGAGTCTCCATAAGACTGTTTGACCTTACGGTTGACCCTAGGTATTAGTCTGGAGCTAGTTCACTCACTACACTCAATATCACCTATATCCACTAACAACCTTAAATCCTACTGTATTGACTTTGATCCCTTAATATTTTGGGAGACTCATGTTGATAGTCTCCTAGATCCACTAGCCCTAGTATAGGGTTTAGCTAAGACTAGTACATAGAGAACCCAAATAGGTATTTCATTGGTCCATAGCTCATGTAAGGTGGTTGACACCTCAATTCTACCAAAGTTTCAAATTTTGTCTTTTTACCTCGAAACCTACCCAAATTACTTAAAAACACCCCCAAATCCCAATTTTGGTTAAAAATCCTAATTTCACGCAAAATAATCATATTTGTTAAAATTTTACTTCAAACATTTTCAAAATACTCAAATTGCCCAAAACCACCCAAAATTACCAAAAGACCCCCAAATTTGCCAAAATTACAAAAATACCCTTAGCACCCCAAACTTTCCCAAAACCTTAAAATCATCTAAAATGTCTCAAAAACCAATTTGGACCCTCCAACTGGATACAATTTGGCTAATTTGACCATTTTGACCAAAACCACCAAATTGCCTTTAAAGACCCAATTTTCCCAAATTCATCCCAAATGTCCATCAATTTAGACTAAATTTCCCTCAATTTCAAGTCTAAACTAAAATTCACCATTTATACCACCAATCCAAACCAAATCCATTTCTAATTTGCCCATGCTTTGAGCTCAATTTTGATCCAAATCAAAACCCTAATTTTGACAATAAGACTTAATCTCACCTAGTTGAACACCATAACCTACTCAGTTTGCCCAAATTTGAATCTTAAATTATTCATAACACTCTAAAAAAACAAAATAAACTTTTAATTGGCCTTGGTGAAGCCTTGAATTTATTTAATGTTAACCAAAGTCCAAAAATCCCCAAATTTACCCAAAAATTGGCTTTATCTCCAAATTCCACCAAATTAAATGCCCTAACCCCAAAGTTGACACCCAATTTATGTTGAAAACTCTTCATGAAATTCTTATGGTCCATTTACAATCATCAATTCGGACTTATCCCAACCTTAGCCCAACATAGACCCAAGTCTAGACCAACATGCCAAAATTGACCAAAATCCAAAAATCCTTCAAATTGAGCTTTCAATTGACCATAAAATTACTTCAATCCCTTACAAAAAATCTTCATTAAAATCATCTACGTAATGTTGATGAATTAATTGAGCTCAAATTCATGGCTAGTGATATCATCTTACTGCTCATATGCAATAGTGTAACAATAATTTTGATTATATTTTTCACTTAAATTTTCTTATTTTGCAACAAAACCAAAAACTTGATCTTGAAGAAAAATAAGAATTTAACTTTTAATTTATATATATTGAGACACTACACAAGTATTTGTATCATTATCAAGTAATATAGGAATGTTTGATTAAGGTCTGAATATCGAACCCATAGGGAGATTATGCAATATGCACTTTTAGAAACTTTCTATTTTTAAAAAGACAACTATTTAAACAAAAGATGATTCTTGCAGTAATAAATAAATATTTTGGTATTCTCAATATTTTGATAGAACAATAACAATTTAAAAAGATAACTAGAGTCTTTGTAGAAGAAAAGTACTAAAGATGAAAAATGTCTTTCTTGTTATCATGAATTAGTAATAACTAAAAGGAATTTTATTGTGAAAGTATGCAAATTGTGTTGTGTCAAATAGAAGCAATAATATTCTTTAACCTTACTAGAGATGCTATAAAGAACATTGTATACATTTGAATAGTTCTGAAGATCGGCTAGGCAGGGAAGATTCTAGCTCTCACTCTAGAGTTCCCTCGATTCCCTCTAACCAGGGGACTAACATTCTCATATCAGAACCTAAAACAATAAACCAAGTTGTGGGCTTTAACATGTCACTTTAAAGTCCTCCAACTCTACTCCTTCTAATGAATATTTCCCTATTGATTTGCACTCAATCATATGAACTACATTCTCGTTCATACAGCCTCATGTGATTCATTCCAGTTGTTGACTGAGACAATACCAGCCCGGTTCTTACATGTTCTCACAAAAAATTTTGACATCTGGATTGGCCAAATCAAGAAGTAAATAAAGTGCATGGATTTAAATCATCACAACTTCTTCCAACATTAAAGATTATCACTCTCCATAACTTCCATCCAACACTGAATTACTTATCACTTTAATAAGAAAGTTAAAGAAAACTACTCAGAATCCATGAAGAAAACAAAACCACAGTTTAGTTTAAAAGTAGAAATCATTGTTAAACCAACAACAAGTCTCAATTAAAACCAAAATTATTCTAAAATAAAAGATAAAAACTTATCTCAAGTCCTCCACCAAACTCTTGAAGTTCATTTGAATCTCCTCTTTTACAACACTCTCAATATAAAAACTAAAATAAAAGGGATAAAAAAATAGGTGGTGCCTGAAAGTCTCTCTGAACTAACTTTTCAATTCAAGAACTTTCAAAACTTTCTCTTTTCAAGCACACTTTCAAAGTCTCAATCTTCATTCTTTGATAAATCTTCAAAGGTGTCTTGGTATCTGTTCAAAACATGTCTTGATTTGATGTATTTCTCCAAAAGATGCCTCCTTCCGCAATAATTTTCATCCATGGTGGTTGTAACCACCTATTAAGCCAGTGAGTGTCTCAAAAACCTCTTAAAAATTAGCAAAAACTGAATTTACTCATCCAATAACCCCCACTGGCGCTTAAGCGCGAGGCCTCTAGAGCTTACACGCGCCCTTCTTTGTTTAACTGGCACTTAAGGGCAGATTTGGAGCTTAAGCACCAAAACACTCTTGCACAATTTTCTCCTGTTTGCTCCAAATTTGATCATTTTTCACTCCTTTAAGCATTTTCCACCTTTTGACTTGTACCTGAAACAAAAACACACAAATACCTTCCATTAAAGTGCAATATCTAAAAAAGATGTATAAAATGCGTCTAAAAACACTATATGTTCTAGGTGTATCAAAATCCCCCAAACTTAAAATGTTACTTATCCTTAAGTGACACTTAAATCTTTGAAAACTAAATAAGTATGATATGTGTATGAGTTTTATAGGAGTCACTAAAATTTAGATTTAGAAATATAGTAGTCCAATTTAGAAAAAAATATTCAGTAATTGAGTCCAACTTAATGTTTAGAAATTCTTAATGTTAAGAAAGATGAAAATATTAGTGCTTATCTAATTCATAAATATTGTAGATTTTCCAAATTTAGAATATAGTCCTTTTATTTTCTCTACTTAAAAATTTTTTATGTTGAATAATTTTACTTGCAATATTATATCCCTAAGCTTAAGAGTTTCTCATGTCTTATACTTTAACAAGATCAAATGTGGAACCAATTTTTGATTAGGCACAAATTCTCAAGCTTCTCCTCCATAACTTTTTCTCTTTTCATTTTCTTTTTCTTTTCCTTCTCTTATTTTTTTTCTCTCTTTTTTTCTCTCTTTTTTTCTCTTTCCTTTTTCTTTTGTTTTTCAGGCAAGGATTACTATATCTGGATAGACTTTCATAATTTTAAATTCCACTTCTCCTTTCCTAAAGCAAAGTCTCGATATAAGTCTTTTCTTATAAATATAATAATAGTTTTGAAAATTATTTTAATAAATGAAATGTAAGTATGAAAAATAAAAGTTTAAATTATCTAAATTTTTCAAAAATACAATTTTTCTTACTAAAGTTAGTCACACCATATTAAACATTTTCTATATTAAAAGCTTTTAACTTAAAGTTTTTCTTCATATTAAGAAATTTCAATGAAATTTTCTTACTCATTTCGAAAATCAAACTTTTAACATAAAGTTTTCCTTTCAAATCAAATTCACTTTTAGCACATTTGAGAACAAGTAAAATTCCAGTTTTGAAAATATTTCTCATCCCCCCTAAACTTAAATTTTTAACAGATTAAGCATTTTAACATCAGATATATATAAGCATGAATGAAAATTTAAAATAACATGCTAACAGGAATTTTAAACCCTAATGATACAAGTAGAAAAACTAAAAAAAAAGGAGTAAATTAATTTTGATCAAATTTCTTAATATTTTCATTTAAATTCAACATGTAAAGATGCAATAGACTTCTAAACGGTGGGATTTGACTTCACAATCTCAACTTAAAAATAAACGCATAAACATGATAGATGTGATATACAGGGTAGCAATTTCTGAAATCTAAATTTAAGATCTAAGTTAGCAGGGTTTTTAATCTTTCTAAAAGACATAGAATTAAGTGAAGTTCTAAACTAACAAAATAACAAAACTTACAATAGTTACTACCCTAAGATTTAAAAACAAAATATTAACTAACACAGACATCACAACAACAATTAAAAAAATCCAAAACACAACACATAATCTAAATCAACACACAGATGCAAATGTAAGTACCAAAACCACATAGTCCTCAACGTAATACAAACATAAAAAACTCTCAGTCCTACTCCCCATCTTCTGAATCACCGCTATACCATTTTTTTTGTAGGCTCATAAGTAGGATATCGGTGATATGGAGGAAATTGCACTCTTGGGTCACCTCTAATTAGGCTATCGAGAGACGAGTGGAATTTCTTTTCATAATCACTCTTTCTCCAACTATATTTATCAGTATGATCAGCAAAACACTCTAAATTCAGAACTTTATTAGCGGTAAAGTTAATATAGTCCATCATCTTTTGTTATAATGTGTCTCGGGTCTCAGTAGACTTACCTTTAGATGTAGAAGCACATGAGGTAGATGGTTTAAATGTAGAAGTAGCAGAGGTAGAGTAGCAAACGTCTCCACTCCATAACTCCTACAAAATCCTTCTGTCAAGCCAAAAAATAGAATGCTTAGAATAAGTCTTCTGATTTACCTTAGTGATGAACTTTAGAGGTAATAATACTTCTTCCCAGCTATCATACTTAACTCCAGCCTGTTCACACAAAGAAAAGATCAAGGAAGTGAATCCCAGACCTGCAGTAGTAACAGCTGTAGCAGAACTGATGATAGTCTAATAGATCAAACCTCCAATGTTGATGAGCTTTCCATCCTGGATACAATAATTTAGTGTCGCTCTCTCTCTGGACAATTTACTGAGATGATTTGTTAGTAGTAGACGAGCATAAATAAAATAGTGCTAGGCCTTTGAAGGTGCACATAAGTTTGAACTTGGAAAATTGACTCTCCTTTCATTAGTGATATTACAATGTCCTCTCCCAATATTCAAGTAAGAAACAATCTCGTCTAAATCCTCTTTAGTCATACTATAATTTGCATAGATACATAACGTATCTGGTGGAAGATGATAAAATAAGTTGATTACCTCCGATGAAAAAGGTACCAACTTTCCTCGAACCATAACTCTATTGTCTTCAGCCTCAAGGAGGTTAGCATATAACTCCCTAACAACAAAAATAATGGCAACAGCAAAAAAACAACGTAATTGTTCCCACTGTTGGCGAACAATCAGATTTTCCGCTTCTCCACCTGGATTCTTAATATATGATCTTGAATCAGTTTTCGTGATTGAAATGCTTCACGGTACCAATCTTGAGCCTTCGAACTAACAAATTTACTCGAATTGAAAGTGCTCTTTCCCTTGTTCCTCTTCATTCTTGGTGTCATTCTACAAATTTTATGAATTCCAAAAATACCTTCAAAAATCAAGTCTAAACTAGTAAACCAAACTTCCAAAAGCAAAAACTAAACTTCCCATGCAATTTCCATAGATTTTTTCTCATTTTTCAGCACGAATAGTGGATTTTTGAATTTCTCCAAATGTGCTAAAAATATACGATGAAAATCCAAAATTTTTGCATAGAAGTAAAGCTCTTACCTCAAAGAATTCAGGTCTAGCAAATTTGACTTTATTCCACCAAGAAATCTTCACTTTAGATGTGCCCTAGCCAACAAAAATTGCAAACTCGAGAGATTGAAGGTGACAGTGGCGTTGAAAATGGTGATTTTTTAGCTGAAATTTCACTTTTAACCGTTCGTGAACTAGTTTTCGTGAACTGGCGCTTAAACATGGATAAGTGGCGCTTAGGCGTCTGCCTCTTAGGTTAGCTCGCTCTTAAGCACGAGATGTGGCTCTTAGGTGCGAGTGCATGATTTTTAAAAATTTTAAATTAAAGTATAATGCACTATTTTCCTAAGTAAATCACCGCTAAATGGTCTCATAACACTTAAATGACTATTTTCAAGTTCCTATAACTCCCTTCTCTAAAAATTCTACATAATAACTATCTCAATTTGCGGCTAAAAATAACACAAATTTTCACACAAACAAACTTAAATTATTTTAGAAATGAGTTCAAATACCATTAACACTTAATTCTCACTCCAAATAGTCTCGGTTGAGAAAATTTCCTAAATTCAAATACTTAACACAAATATTACAATTAAACTCATAAAAAGTCATAAACACTAAACACAAGCACTAACATGTAAACACAATGACTCCAAGCGAATAAACTCAAACATAGAACTTAATTCCACTCTTCATTTGATAGGACAAACTCGGGTCTTTCATTAGTCTCTCCTGGGGCAATTGGAATATAAATTGATAAAACGAATGGTGGTGACGTGCTTTGATACAATCTTCATCAATGCACATTTGCTTAAGAAACAACTCCTTATTCGCTTCCTTTATATTAATAGAGTGGCTAAATTACATTTTCAATTATCATCCAATATGCTCAAGATGTGCATGAATCTCCAATACCTTAGTCTTTAGTGAAGACATTGTATTTTCAATTTTGTTGATCTTCTCTGATATACCTTCAACACTAACCACAAAGAAACCGTTATACATCTCTTGTACAATTTGATTAATGAATTTCTTTCTCATGGTCTCTTCCTTGTTCTTAAAATCCATCTCCCATGAAGACATCTTCTCTAAATCTCTCTCTCTCTCTTAGACTTTAGGGCTAGAAATGATCTGGGGTAAAATTCCTTCACAAAAACCTTCTATTTATGGCCTAAATCCTTCCAATAACTCCTAGGCACATCCAGGAACTGCCTTGGCACATTTTTAAAATATGATTGGTGGTTTTCCCTTCTAGAATCTGAATTATGCACATATGTTAAAACTACCGCGTTTAAGCACCAGTGCACATTTTTGCACTAGTCAACTTAACGTCTGAATTCTTTTTCTAACATGTCTAAGTCACAAAATAAAACCTTAAAATCAGTACTAACACATAATAGTCTTAAAAATACTACCCCAATTTTCTTAATCACACATAAAACAACAATCAAAAGAAAAACACTTTGATAATTATGGGTTACCTCCCATAAATCGCTTGGTTTTATTCGTAAGCTCGACATAACCAGTGCTTATTCTGTTGGCCCAACATCATTCCTTCATTAAAATTATGTTGATCCCCTATAAAATAAGGTTTCAGTCCATGTCCATTAACTTTAAATATTTTCTTAGACTTAGGATCTTTAATTTCTACAGCTCCATAAGGATAAACTTTTATCACATAAAATGGGCCCATCCACCTGGACTTAAGTTTTCCTGAAAACAATCTTAACCTTGCATTATATAGCAAAACTTGTTGCCCTGACTGAAAATTTTTAGTAAGAATCATTTGATCATGCCACATCTTTATCTTTTCTTTGTAAATCTTAGCATTCTCATAAGATTCATTCCTTATCTCTTCAATCTCATTTAATTGTAATAATCTTTTTTTATGAGCATCTTTCAAATTATAATTGAACTCTTTAATCTCCCAATATGTTTTATGTTAAAGTTCGATTGGTAAGTGACAAACTTTCCAAAATATTAGCCTATATGGGGACATGCCTATAGGAGTTCTATATGTAGTCCTATAAGTCCACAAAGCATAGTCAAGTTTGACTGACCAATTCATTTTTGTTGGATTCATAGATTTTTCCATAATTCTTTCAATTTCCTGATTGGATAATTCAGCCAAACCACTTAATTGAGGATGATAAGCAATAACAATCCTAAGATTCATATGAAATTTCTTTAAAACATTTTCCATTACGACATTTCTTAAATGACTTCCCCCATCTGTATTGATAACCCTTGTCATCCCCAATCTACCAAATATGTTCATTTTCAAAAATTTTGCAACACTTGGAGCATCACATCAAGGTAAAGCAACATCTTTTATCCATTTAGATACATAGTCCACTGCTAACAGTATATATAAATTTTCAAAAATTTGTATAAATGCTCCAATGAAATCTAATCCCCAAATATCAAATATTTCAACTTCTAGCATATAATTGAGGGGCTTCTCATTTCTTCTAGAAATATTGCCTACTCTTTGACATCAGTCACATGTTTTGATACAAGCGTTAACATCTCTAAATATTATAAGCCAATAGAATCCAGTTTATAAAATTTTATATGTTGTTTTATCAACACCAAAATGTCCCCCAAAATCAGAATTATAACATCTTTTGATAATCTCATAAGTTTCTTCTAATGGTACACATCTTTGAATAATTAGATCTTTTCCTTGTTTATATAAGAATGGGTCATCCCAAAAATATGTCTTAGCTTCAGAAATAAATTTCCGCTTTGTTTTGTATGTCATTCTATAAAGTATAATATCACTAACAATAAAGTTTACAATGTTGCATACCACGGAATATGCCACTCATTAATAGTGAATAATTTTACATCTGGAAAATGTTCATTAATTTCTTTTTCAAAATAAAGTGGGTTTTTAAACTCAAGCCTGGACAAATGATCAGGAATTTGATTTTCAATCCCCTTTGGATCTACTATTTCAAAATTAAATTCTTGCAAGAGAAGAATCTATCTTATAAACCTAGGTTTAACATCCTTTTTTTTCATTAAATACTTAATAGCAGAATGACTTGCATGCACTGCACAATGAGTTCCAATCAAATATGATCTAAATTTATCAAAAGCAAATACTATTGCTAATAACTCTTTTTTAGTAGTTGTATAACTATTATGAGTTTCATTAAGAATTTTACTAGCATAGTAAATAAATTTAAAAATTTTTATCATATCTTTGTCCTAAAACAGCTCCAATAGCATAATCCCTAGCATCACACATCAATTCAAATGGTTTTCCCTCATTTGGTGAAACTATAATTAGTGCAGTGATTAACTTTTTTTGTAATAACTTAAAAGCTTTTAGGCATTCCTCATCAAAATTGAAAATTGCATCCTTCTCCAATAAATGACATAAAGGCTTAACAATCTTTGAAAATTCTTTAATATATCGTTTGTAGTATCCAGCATGTCCTAAAAAACTCTTAATTTCCCTTACATTTGTTGGATAAGGTAAATTAGTGGTCACTTTAATTTTAGCAAGATCTACTTCCATACCATTTTCTGTTATTTGATGACCTAATATAATTCCTCTTGCTACCACAAATTGACTTTTTTCCCAATTAAGGACTAAATTTGTTTCGTCACAGCGCTTAAGAACTTTGGATAAATGTTCTAAGCATGAGTAAAATGTAGTTCCAAAAATTGAAAAGTCATCCATGAATACCTCAATCCCTTTTTCAATTAAATTACAAAAAATTGCCATCATACATCTTTGAAATGTAGCAAGGGCATTAGATAAACTAAAGGGCATTCTTCTAAAAGAAAAGTACTATAAGGAGTGGTAAAAGTTGTTTTCTCTTGATCCTCGAGAGATATTTGAATTTGGTGATAACGAGTATATCCATCCAGAAAACAAAAATATTTATGCCCGACTAGTGTATCCAGCATTTGATCTAGAAAGGGTAATGGAAAATGAACTTTCCTAGTGGTAAAATATAATTTTCTACAATCAATGCATATTCGCCACCTTGTAACTTATATAGTGGGTATTAACTTATTATGTTCATTCATAGTTTCAGTTACTCCTTTCTTAGAAACACAGTGAATTGGAATAACCCATGCACTATCTGAAATAGGATATATAATTCCAGCATCTAACCAAATTAACATTTCTTTCTTTACAACTTCTTTCATAACAAGAATCAATCTCCTTTGAGAATCAGCCCCGGTTTGCAGTTCTCTTTCATATGAATTCTATGCATACAAATTGAAGGATTAATTTCTTTAATATCCGCAATTGTCCATCGAAAGGCTTTCCTAAAATTTCAGAATTTCCATCAACCTTTCTTCTTCTTCCATTATTAATTTATGAGAAAATTATAACTGGTAAAGTAGAGGAATCTCCTAAAGAGGCATCTTTTAAATAATCAGGAATAAAATTCAACTCAAGTCTTGGAGAATTTTCAATAGATGGGCAAAATGATTTATCTTTGAGTATTGTGTCCAAAATTTCAAAACTTTCTCAAACATAGTTTGAATCTTCCTTAAAAAGATCTTCACATTGATTTAATTCCTCTTCTTCCTCGTGTTCCAACTCTTGTACTTTAGATTTTTCTTCGTAAGTCATTTTTAAATGACATTCACTTAGATATCTTATAGCATCCATTCTAAAACATTCATCATCTTACCTTTTGTGGGGTATTTCATTGATCTTGAAATGTTAAAAGTAACAGTTTGATCATTGACGCGCATTGTTAATTCCTCTTTCAGTACATCTATCTTTGCTCTTCCTGTTGATAGGAAACGGCTCACCAAAATGATAGGTATCTCTTTATCCTCCTCCATATCTAGCACAATGAAATCAACAGGAAAGATAAATTGATCCACTTTCACTACGACATCTTCTATAACTTCTTTAGGGTAGGTTATCGAACAATCTGTTAACTGCAGAGTTATAGTAGTAGGGGTTATTTCTTCTATTCCCAATCTTTTAAATATTGATAATGGCATAAATTTAATGCTTGCACCTAGATCACATAAAGCTTTCCCATAAAATTTGTCTCCTATTGCACATCGAATTGTAAATCTACTAGGATCTTTAAGCTTTTCAGGAAGCTTCTTATGAATTATCGTACTACACTGCTCACTAAGTGTAACAGTCTCATTATCTTCAAACTTCCTTTTTCTGTTGAGAATATCCTTCAAAAACTTTACATAGATCGGTATTTGTTTTTAGGCTTTAAAAAATGGAATATTAATGGTAAGCTTCTTAAATATTTCCAAAAATTTTGAAAATTGCTTATCAAACTTCTACTGACGAAGCCTATGAGGAAATGGAGTTGGTGGCTTTTCTAAATCAATTTTTAGTGGAGAAATCTGTCTTTCAAAATCTTTTGGAGTGTCCTCTTTTGATTCTTCAATTTCTTCTCTATCTACTTCAATTTCTTTTTGAACCCTACCTTCTAACTCTCTTCCGCTTTTAAGTTGAACGGCTTTTACTTGCACTTTATTCTGGTCTTTTGGATTTGATTCAGTATTACTAGGAAGTGTTCCTTGGGATCTATTACTTAATGAATTTGCAATTTGCGCAAGTTGATTCTCAATATTTCTTATTATAGCTCCTTGAATTTGTTATTGATTTCCCACTTGTAACATTACTTCTTCTATAGATAACTTCTTCTCCTTAAATTGTGTAGTACTTGTTGAAACCTATAGGATAATTAGATCTATAATTATTATTCCCTTGGTTTTTCCAGTTTCCAAATGGGTTTACTTGGTTGTTCCACCATTGTTGATTATTACCACCGAATTATTATTCCAGGTAACGTTGGGATGGTTCTTCCAACCTAGGTTATAATAATTTGAATATGGGTTATTCTGTTTATTTTTTAAGGCATTCAAAGTTTATAATGATGCTTGAGAATCTATCATTTGACCAAATGAGTTCTCGGCAATCATGGAAATTGGTTGAAAAAAATTCATTCCAAATTGGTCTAACTTCCTTGAAATTGTACCTACATGATTTGCTAAAATGGTAAATGCATCAGTTTCATGAATATTAGCTACTTTCTTAGGATTCACCCTCTCAGAAGGCCATTAAAAATTATTGGCAGTCATTTCTTCAATTAAAGCAGAATCGTCATGAAATGGTTTTGACATCAATGAACCACCAGCAGCGGCATCGATAATTGATCTAAGAGATAAAACTAATCCATTATAAAAAGCTTGAATTATTAACCAATCTGGTATAGCATGGTGTGGACACTTTCTTAAGAGTTCTTCAAGTCATTCTCATGCTTCATAAATAGATTCCCCTTCGTAGTAGTTAAAATAAATTGTTGTGATTTCAGCTACGTTTTAACTGTTTCTAGTGATAATGTAATTGATTATGACCAATCTAACTTCGATCTTGATCCCCAAAATGATCCGCAAATCGTACTCGAGCCCGATGAACTCATTGTCAAGTCCAAGGAAGACATCAATGACACCGCTTACGACAGCACCAGGAGTGAGGACCCAATTCTCGAGCACCACGATACACTGCTTACCATCAACCTAGATCTTTCTGATAAAGAGGAGACACCAAAAAATCCAACAATGATAGCTCAAGAAGAAGAAATCACAGAAGTTAACTTAAGGAGTGAAAATGTGTTACCACCAAGAACAGCTCCAACAGATAAAGGAAAGCAAATAATGACCCGAGAAGAGATACCTCCACCTGTGCAAGGATGACATAGTCAAGAAAAAACCAGAGGATCATACAAAGTAGATTACAACATGCTAGCTCATCTTAGGAAGTTTCCGCCTGATTAAGCATCTAAGACGCTCTGATCTTATCACAGGAGATTAGAGAGTCTCTGGTTACAGCTTTGCTTGACCTAGAGATTTTCTAAGCACAGCTGGCCAAGACATCCTCAAATGAAGTTTTTTCATTGAAAGAACTACCTGGGGTAATCTTCACAGATGAAGACTTGCTGCTTGGTACCGTCGACCACAACCATCCACTCTACATCTCCATCAACATCGGCAGATTTTTGTTGTCCAGAGTTTTAGTTGATCTTAGAGCATCTCTTAACCTGATGAGCCTACAGACATTGGCCTATTTGGATATTGAAGCTCAAGAGCTTACGGCTGAAAAAATGATGTTAAGAGGATTCAAACGAAAGGGAGAAAGAGCCCTTGGATCAATTACATTACTTATGAAGGTTGGAGAACTTATGACAACCATTAAATTTCATATCATCGACGTTAAGACCTCTTTAAATGCTCTACTGGGTCGACTGTGGATTCATGAGCACAACATGGTTCCATCATCCTTACACCAATGCATCAAGTACTACAAAGATTGTTAAGAAAATTACATCAAAAGAGACTTACAACCATTTTCAGTGCATGAAGATGGTATCCATGAAGATGTTGCCTACTACGCGCCTCCAAAGAAAACTATCCTCTCTCACAAAACTGATACAAATAAATATGAAGATTCAGAAAAATCACAAAGAGGAAGCCATTCAACTCCGCTTTAACGATCTTCCACCACTCCCTCACAACGAGTTGGTGGAGGTTCTTTTAGTTCGCGCACCCGAGGTCGAGGCCGGGGATGTGGACGAGGAAGAATCAACTTAATCGTTGAACAGACTAAGCCAACTATCAACATTGGTAATGAAGATAGTTCTGAAGATGAAAAAATGATAACAAAAATAGAAGAAACCTCAGTACGAGATAACCTTAGAAGATATAAAGAATAATGAATATGAAACAATGTATGATCGGATAAACCACTATGTGAATGTTATGACCCTTACTCCGATTCTCCCTCCAAAGGTTTAGAGTTTAAAGGTCAAGGAAGTCCGTAATGTTGGTTCAAAGCTGATCAAATTTTATCGTGCTTCTACCTCTACTGAGCTTAAAAAACATGTAAATTTGGATGATGATCCTAATGAATTAATGGAATTGCCTTTTGGTTACTTTTCCCCTTGTGTTCAAAAGCTAATTCAACAGAGAAACTTACCAAAACAAATACCAAAAGATAAACTACAATTTTTTGAAAAATTATGGAGTGTTAAATGTCAAACTCCCAACTCAAAAGAGGGTCTCGGATTTGGTACAGTCAGACCAGTCGATGATTCTGATTTTTGCATGGATGTTACTAGTGAGTCATAAGAGGATTGCCTCGATATAGAAGATGAATATATTGATCAACTAATAGAAGATGATCTGCCAGAATTTGAGGAGGAAATCAAATCTACCATTGATGTTATGAAAGACATGAACCTTGGGACTGAAGAACAACCCTGACCTACATTTATAAGTTCTCTAGTCAATGACGAAGAATCTTCAGAAGTGATCAAACTATTAACAAAATTGAAAAATTTCTTCACATGGAGCTACGATAAAATTCTAAGACTGTCAGCAGAGGTTGCAGTTTATAAACGCAGGGTGGACAAGAATATAACCTCAGTAAAACAAACTCCCAGTAGAATGCGCCTCAAAATAGAACAACAAGTCATTGTCGAGGTGAAGAAATTAATAAATGCCAACTTTGTAAAAGAAGAACAATACCCCACATGGTTAACCAATATTGTTTCTGTTAAGAAGAAAAATGAACAGATATGTGTTTGTGTCGACTTCAGATATTTGAACAAGGCATGTTCAAAAGACGAGATTCTACTACCAATATCAGAAACGATGGTGGATATCACCTCAACACACAAAATTTTCTCTTTCATGGACGAATCGTCGGGATACAACCAAATCAAGATGGATCCCAAGGATGTAGTACTTATATCCTTCAGAACACTAATTGGAATTTTCTCATCAATGTGACGTCGTTCGCCCTAAAGAGTGTCGTCGTTCGCCCTAAAGAGTGACGTCGTTCGCCCTAAAGAGTGTCGAAGCAACATATCAACGCGCAATGATAAAGATTTTTGACAACCTCATCCATAACCAAATAGAATGTTACGTGGATGATTTTCTCATCAAAAGTAAACAAAAAAAATACCATTTGTACAATTTAAGGACCGTGTTCGAACGGTTACGATGATATGACCTTAAAATGAATCCCTTAAAATGCGCCTTCGGCTTTATTTCCGGGAAATTTCTGGGATTTGTTGTCCATCATTGGGGAATCGAGATCGACCCAGGTAAAATTAAAGCTATCTTGAAAATGCATCCTCCTAAAACCTTGAAACAACTACGTTCCTTCCAGAGGAATTTGGCATATCTGAGATGCTTTATTTCTAATCTCTCATGCAGGTGTCAGCCTTTCAGGGCGATAATTAAAAAGGATGTAAAATTCATTTGGGAAGAGAAATGCCAGTGGGCCTTTGAAGATGTTAAACAATATCTAATGACCCCTCTTATTTTGGCAGCCCCTATTCTAGGGAAGCCGTTGATACTTTATACCGCGGCCTTAGATGACTCTCTTGGAGCCCTCTTATCCCAAGTCAATGATGAGGGCAAAGAAAATGCACTTTACTACTTGAGTCGTTGCCTAATACCGACAGAGGTAAGGTATCCACCTATTGAGAAGCATTGTCTGGCATTAATTTTTGCCGCTCAAAAGCTTAGACATTACATGCTTTCTCATAAGATTACCCTAATCTCGAAAGTTAATCCGTTGCAATATCTAATGACTCGACCAACACTCTCCGGACATTTAGCAAGATGGTCAATGATCTTATTACAATTTGATATAACTTTTTTCCCCTTTGTGCTATCAAGGGATAAATACTAGCAGACTTTCTCGCTGCACACCCACTGCCAGCTGGGTCCTCTCTCAACAATGAGTTACCGAATGAGAACATACTACAAATGGAATTCTCCAGTGTGCATTGCTGGGAAATGTACTTCGATGCTGCTTCATTAGTCCGAAAAGACAAATGCTCAGGAACAGTTATACAAGGCAAAGCAGATATCAGTTTGATCTTTATCACGCCAGATAAAGGTATGTTAAGGTTCTCATACCACCTGATAGAGTCATGCACCAATAATGAAGCAGAATATGAAGCTTTAATCACCGGGTTGGAAGTGGCAATTTCAATGGATATAACGAACATTGCCATTTTTGGCAACTCTCAACTCATCATCCAGCAAGTCGACGCACAATACAAAATTTTGAAATCAAGATTAGCAGAGTACCATCAGAACACAATGAAGCTGTCGGAGCAGATCCCAAATGTGACTTTCTACTGGATTCTAGGGGAGATAATGCCCATGTCGATGCTCTAGCAAAATTTACAAAGGAAATGGCATGTCCCCCAGAGGATTCCATTGATATTACAATACAAGGAAGATATGTCTTGTTTCAAATCGACCTCGAAACTTTACACAAGCTTAGAAAAGAAGAAGCAATAAATATGGTTGTAAACATCAACGAAGATTGGCACAAGCCATTAATAGAATATTTGCATAATGGAAAGCTGTCAAAAGACAAGTCTGAAGCACATCATATCACAAGAAGAGCCATGTCTTATGCCCTGGCGGGAAACGTTCTCTAGAGAAGATCATTCGACCAGATGTGGCTACGGTGTTTGAATAAAGTTGAAGCATAGTTTTGTCAAAGAAGTACATGACGGACTATGTGGTGCTCATCAGTCAGGGCCGAAGATGAAAATAAGATCAAAATACTTGGATATTATTGACCAACAATGATGTCTGATTGCATGGATATAACTAGAAAATGTCACCAATGCAAAGTGCATGGGGTGGTCTTACACCAGCCTCCCAATGTGTTACATCTAACAATTGCCTCGTGGCCATTCGAGTGATGGGGCATGGACATAAAAGGTCGGATAGACCCTCCATCTTCCAAAGGACACAGGTTTATACTTGTCGCTACTGATTACTTCTCTAAATGGACAGAGATAATACCGTTGCGTGAGGCTACGACATAGTACGTCCTTCAATTCTTCAAAAGTCAAATCATCTACCATTTTGGAGTACCGTAAAGAATAATCTTCAACAATGGGACAGCTTTCAAAAGAACCAAAATCAATAATTTCGTCAAAAGACACGGGATAGACTGGAAATACTCTACGATTTACTATTAGAGCGGAAATGGTTGTTGACCTCACTTTTGGTTGAGGTTTAGTTTTTCCTCTTTAGTAGCCTAAGGTCTAGCCATAGGACTTTCCTATTTACTATTTTTAGAATACTAGACAAGGAGCCCTCTCCTTTAGAATTTTCAAACTCTTCTCTACTCAACTTGAAGTTCAACATATTGGTCCTAACCTCTAGCACTTAGTAGGTGGGGTCACTATGGAGGAAACTCAAGATGAGTCACCCTTAGGATTGTTGGACCCTAGGGTTGACCCTCAAAGTTGGTCTCGGGCTAAGGCACTTATTTGCACTCACAATCACTCATTCCCTAAACCCAGGACTTCTAGGCTTTGGTCCCTTGATACTTATGGGAGACTCCTGTAGGTGGTCCCCTAAACCCATTAGACCTAGGCTAGGGTTTGGCTAAGACCACTACATAGAAGACCCAAAATGGGATTTCTATTGGTCCATGGCTTATTAATTGTGGTCGGTACTCTAACTCTATTAAGATACCCAACCTACCACATTACCCCCAAATTCCCCAAACTACCCAAATACCCTTGGAACCCTAAATTTGGCCAAAATCTCCAAATCTAGCCAAAACACCCAAACTTGTTCAAAAAAATCATCTCAAATACCTTGAAAACACCCAAATTACCCAAAATCCCCAAATTGACCAAATTACCAAAATACCCCTCTTGGGCCAAAAATTCAAAAAATTCTAAAAAATCCCAAAAATTCCCCAAACCTCACAAATATTCTTAATTGCATTTTCCTTAACTACCACATGACCCAATTTGGCCAATTTGACCATCTTTGATCAAAACCCCCAAATTGCCCTTTAAAGGCCAAAATTTCCCCAAATTCAACTCAAATGTCCATCAATTTGATCTCAATTGACCCCAATTTCAATCCTAAACACAAATTAACTTTTGATATGTACAAAATAGACCATATCCAAGCTTAATTGGCCCATGATTTGAGCCCAATTTTGGTATAGGTCAAACACCCAATTTTGGTCACATGACCTAATCTCACCATATAGAACCCATAGCCTCGTTAATTGCCCCAATTAATGTTGTAATATCTTTATAACATTCCTAAACATCAAAATTAACCAACAATTGGCCTTGGTGAAGCCTCAAATCCATTTGAATTTGGCCTAAATTCAAAATTCCTAAATTTAGCCCCAACTTGGCTAAGTCCCCAAATTTCACCCAATTGACTGCCTTAACCCCAAAATTGGCATTAAATTCATGTTTAAAACTCTTCATGGGGTCCATATTGTATATTTACAACAATCAATTTCAAATTAGCCCAAGCCTAGCCCAAGCTAGACCCAAGCCTAGCCCAACATGACCAAATTGATTAAAATTCAAATTTTCCTTAATTTGACCCTTCTATTGAGTTCAAAACCACTTTCATCCTTCACCAAAATTGTTCATTATGATCGTCTACACGAAATGAAATATTTATATGGGCCAAATGACATGGATTGCCTAGACCAAACCTAATATTTGGTCATTTGCACCCACTTGGACCCAAGCACTAAATGTGACCTAACCACCCTAAAGCAACCAAATTAACTCCACTTCAGCCATTAGTTGACCCCTAAGGCTGAGCCAAAACCCATTTAACCACCTAAACTAAGCAATGGACCAAAAGTCCTCCAAATTAAGGGTTATAATTCCCAAAAATACACATGCTTAAGATATCATTGCCATATTAAAACACAGTTGCATTAAATTGTTGTGATAGATTCCTCTAGATGCCCTGAGCACATAGCCAACTCCCTCTGGCCGGCCGGTCGGCCTAGTGGCCAGAAAAGGACCAAACTAGGAGCCACCCCTATGGAGCTTCACCCAAATAAAATCTAGAAACCTACTTTACTTTGCCAAATTAAATGGGATAATTAGAAAACTTGATCAACAATGATAGCTAGGAAAAAAATTGACTTCAAAGTAAAAAAGAATACAATTATTATATTTAAATGGGATACGACACAAGTATACGTATTGTTATCAAGTAATATATGATTTTTTTATTAAGCCATTTAATTTGTAGAAACCTACTTTACTTTGCCAAATTATAAAATAAATGAATAATTCTCATAAGTATCAAAATTTTGGAAATTTCATCAATTTTTGAATTTAGGGGTATAACTTTG